>OZ038437.1:12580637-12720889 GCA_964036275.1 Litoditis marina | reverse complement strand
AGTAGGAGTTAGATATAGTTTGTTCTACCCACTTATAACCTTCTACAGTAAACTGCTCAAACTTTGAGGTCTGAGTTCGTTATGTGGACGTTTTTAGATTTTCTCAAAATTTTGGCAGTGTCTTCTACACCTTTACTACTACAATCTGGAAACGTTTGAAACAAAGATAACGGATCATTCATTAGGAAAAGCTTCCTAAACTTTTCACGGATTACTGTAGAAGTACATCGATTGGTGAAACAGACTATATATGGTTAATAATACGACCTTCAAAATATACAGAGGGCGTTTTTTTCAAGACAGATACGGTAGGGTTGTTAATCGAGTTGAAAATTTCGAGTTTTCGAGTTTCGAGTTTTTCGAGTTTTCAAAAATTCAGGTTTTTCGAGTTTCGAGTTGAACTCGAAACTCGAAATTTCGAGTTTATTTCGAGTTTTTCGAGTTCGAGTTTATTTTTTAACAACCCTATTATACGGTGTATGTTTCCCTATTCCGCTGTGTAGGTAGTATGGTTCCACGGCTTTTTTAGTGAGAATCGTGAATTGTTGCGTAAATCGATATCCAACCACAATTCAGCTATAGTCTGTTTCACGCAACAATAACCCTCTACAGTAATACTGTAAATCTTTCAAGTGAATTTTTTATATCTTGTAGGTGTTGTAAATAGTTTAAACCTTGTGATTTTGTTCTCCACATTGGTTACTACAAGCATACCAAACATTGGATCTAAAAGTCTGTTTGTTTGTTGGATAAATTCTCTTGAATATTGGAAAGATTACTGTAAAAAGTCATGGATTGATGAAACGGACTATACGGTGTCTCCTATATCGTGATGTTAACCCATGAGGAGACTGTCATGAGATTCACTCATGAGAAAGCTGGAGATTTCACATTTTTATTCTATACTATTACAATAAAATAATCTTAAATTGGATAGAAAAAAAGTGGATTTTTTTGGAATCCAGAGCCTTAAGGGCTTGAAGGACGTTCAGGGAAGATTCTGAAATCAGGAACTGTATCTAGAATAAAGATAAACGATTCTCATATACTTGAAACTAAGTAGTTTCTATTTGGATTATTTAAAAAAAATGCAAAGTGTTTCTTTAAAGAAGACAGGACAGAAATTACTTTGCAAAATTTAAGTGCATTATTCAATTGAAAGCTCCTACTGTATTAAATATAACATCGTCGTGAATCAAAAATTGGAATGTTTTCTCAAAAAGTATTGCTTTCTAGAAGAAAACTAGATTCTAGATAAATTTAGAAAGACAAATTTAGATTACAGCGTCTTATATCTTCCAAACGGTCTCCTTCAACTTAATACTAACATAAAACTTTTAAAATTTCTCCCAATCAATATTGCAATTGTATCAAAACCATAGTTGTGTTAAGTTTTACATTAAACACCAATAATTTTAAATTAGAGAGAAAATGGAAAATGCTGCGACGAGATAATAAGAAAGTGGAAACAATGAATCGATGATGAAACGTTCGGGTGATCAATTACGAGAGAAGAGAGAGAGATAGATAGATAGAGAGAGAGATAGATAGAGAGAGAGATAGATAGAGAGAGAGAGATAGATAGAGAGAGAGAGGAGAGAGGAGAGAGAGAGAGGGTGAGAGAGGAGAGAGAGGGAGAGGGTGAGAGAGGAGAGAGGAGAGAGAGAGAGAGGGTGAGAGAGGAGAGAGGAGAGAGAGAGGAGAGAGGAGAGAGAGAGGGTGAGAAAGAGAGATATATAGAGAGAGAGAGAAGAGATAACAAATCCTGCACATGTTCCCATTAGTGAACAATCATAACTAAGCATCTTTCTACGCACAAACCACTCTATCAAATTACTACAAACAGTTACAACAAAATATTTTCTCTTTAATTCATTTCAACAGGAGGGTACGGTATCTTCACTTTCTGCTGTGTTTTCACTCCTAGAGATCAAATATAAGGAGAGACGCAGATTTCACCCTCATAGACGTAGCCGAACAAAAAGCAGAAGTGTACTGTATCGTTAAGTTTCTGCTGTGTTTTGACTGGAACGTCGTGCAGGGATCACATATAAAGGAGAGACGCAGAGTTTGACTATAGTCGTAGTCAAACAGATACCAGAATGGTACTGTATGCGAGTTTCACTGTGTACTTTTTGTTATTCTGGAAAACTTTGATACGCGCGGATGTATGAAGACATAATGGTTCCTATAAAAAATATGTTATTGGTAGCACACGTTTTTTTCACGTGACTTCACGTGCGTTCACGTGTCATAACGCCTTTTCTAAACTCAATCTGGGTTTTCACAGAACATTGTTTGTGTCAAAAGTAGCTTGTCTGCGTCACGAAATGGGAAAACAAAAGTAACATAAAAGTTCGAAGATCAAAGATCGACAGATGTTGTTGGAGCCAAAATGTGCTGGGTTTGAAGGTAAATCTCTCTTACTCTTCTCTCTTTTTCTTTTTTTCTTTTCCTCTCTTTCTTCTCTCTCTCTCTCTCTTTCTCTCTCTCTCTCTCTCTTCCTCTCTAAAAAAGTGTCCAAAGACTGAAATTAAATGTTATAATTTCAGGTACAATTTCTGGTATTTGTTTCAAATTACAAATAATTTGTCAACTCACGTTTCAAAGTACAAAATATTTGTCTAAAAAAACGATGTAAAGTGAGAGACGATTAGCTTTTGAGATTGAACTGCATGGAATATAGAAAAGGAGGACAATAACTCAAGAGGGAAATAAAAAATGTAATCTCGCAATTTTCATGGGTCAAAAACATTTTGTTTTTCAGTGAAAAAAACTTGCAGCAGACAATTAGATGAAACGTCCTAATATGATTATCACCATTGATTCGAAAATGATAACAGAACAGAGTACACTATATGTTTCTTGAATATTCATGTAAAGTTAGCATTCTAATAGCCTAAGTGTGCACTTTGTCGTTTCACGTTTCCGAGTTCTGCTGTGTTTAACATGTTTCACGTGACTGTGCGATAGACTGACAGTGTAGCTGATTTTTGTTTCAGATACGTTTTTAGTGTAAGCGGACTTTTCTAAAAGCTTTAGCATATATTTTTTGAATCAGTCTGTCAGGATGATCATGAAAATTGCGAGATTAGATTTTTTATTTCCCTCTTGAGTTATTGTCCTCCTTTTCTATATTCCATGCAGTTCAATCTCAAAAGCTAATCGTCTCTCACTTTACATCGTTTTTTTTAGACAAATTGTCCTCATTTTCTATATTTCCGAAGGAAATAATGAATCAATAGATAGGAAATAATGAGCATCTAATCAATTATTATTAAACTTTTTTCAACGTAACAATGAATACTAAGTTGATTTGCAGAACATAAACTGCGTTAGAACTCTGGTTAGTAAGCATTCTCTCAGAAACCGTGATCAATCCTTGATTTCGGGCAGCGCACGTGTGGCGCCGTTCATTTTTTCTTTTTTCGTGACGATTTGGCTCAGTCGGCAGAGCAGCGTACTACAGTTCAGTAGGCCGAGGGTTCGAATCCTTTCACGGACAGCATTTTTGTTTTTGTTCGATTAACCTTTTTATGTAGTCAGGATCTCTACGGATTAACACAATTGCTTTTCCAATATATTTTAATCTATTCACACACGCTGGGTTGATGCTTTAAAAACAAAAACTGCGTTACGAGTTTGGTTAGTAAGCCTTCTCTCAGAAACCGTGATCAATCCTTGATTTCGGGCAGCGCACGTGTGGCGCCGTCCATTTCTTCACTCTTCGTGGCTATTTGGCTCAGTCGGCAGAGCAGCGCACTACAGTCCAGTCCGCCGAGGGTTCGAATCCTTTCACGGACAGCATTTTTGTTTTTGTTCGATTAACCTTTTTATGGAGTCAGGATCTCTACAGATTAACCTAATTGCTTATTCAACATACTTTAATCTACTCCAACTACCAAAAAACAAAACAACAGCTCACTTCGCACACTCCGCACATCTAGAAGTGATCGTGAAAGCAGCTGAATGCAATGTTTGCAAGGCGATAAAATGGCTCATTTTCAACCGATTGGTCCAAGATTTCAGATTTACACATAACTCTGCTGTTTCTAACTATATTCCAAATTTCAGACGAATCGGTTAAATTCGTCGGTTTTGCGGCCGCCGCGCCACGCCGCGCCACGCCGCGCCGCGCCACGCCGCGCCACGCGGCCGCCGTCGGAAGACATTTTTGCGAGACGATATTCAGCATAACTGTAGATCACTGGTCGCACATTAAATATCGAATAGCTCAATGATAAAGCCTTTCCTCCTCTATCTCTTTCCATCAAAATCTCAAAAATCCGTTCAGGAGTTTTTGAGAAAATGGCATAAAACCACTTTTGAAAGTCCGCAATGTTGTGATCAAAAACTAATCTGCGCAGCGCTTCGCGCTGCGTGCGATGATCAAATTAGTGGAGAAATAACAATCGACTAAAATTTCAACTTTACCTTTTTTGTTTACAATTTGGACTAAAATTCCACTCGCTTGAATTTCGTCAACTTCAACTTCAAATGAGAAGCATAGGTATTGATTTATTTTAATCTGACGGAATTTCATTCAGTAACAGATAGGAAACAGTGAGAGAGCTCAGAGAAAGACAAAATTGGAAAGTAATATGTTAAATTCACGCAAAACGTCACGCGAGCAATGTTTACACGTATCTTTCAAGTAAGCTTCATGTTTGTAAGTCACAGTAAAAAAAGATTACACGTACGCATCACGTGACTAATAGTCTTTTCACGTGTATAGAATTGGAGCTTTTGTTGATGTTGTGAGACGATAAAAGCGAACAGTTGTTCGAGAAAAACCCCAACACGCAATCCTACACAAAAATTCAGTAAAATATGGTAATTTGTAAAATATTTAGTTGTAACTAAGTAGGATACAAGTTAAAATGTGTGAGCGCATTACAACCAGTATTCATAAATTTCTTTGAGATAATGATAAGCTTTTTGTGCAACCTTCAACCTAAGTTTTATTGACACGCTGAGATGTTGAGACATCTTTTTGATTTTCACGTTTTTTGACACGTTCCACGTAACCAAACATTTCGCTAGCAGTTTCCTTAATCACCTTAAAAACCTACGTGATCATCGCTAGTTTTCGAGTGAAAATAGCGCAAAACGAAAATGTGGGATTCAATTTTAAGTCCGAGCCACTTTTGCGATTGTCTAAGCCTCCATTTGCGTTACAAAATACAGTGAGAGATATTTGTTTTTAGTTCTTTTACGTTTTTTCTGACGTTAGTGTACTAATCCCCGGAATTAACAGGAACGTATTCGGAAATACGTTTCCGCATCATATGTTCGATATTGTACGTCTTAAAGGAGACCAAAGGGACTGAGTTTTACGTGGAACGTGAAAGGGTTATACGTAATATACTAGAAGTAAAAGGTGACCAGTTATAGTCTTTTTCATTCCTACTGAGACTCCTACAGTAGGAATACAAAATTTTAGTACGTTTAAATTACTTAAATGTGGTCGGAAAGGTCAACGATTCTGACAAATTATTCTGTTACCATATTGCAATAAGTGTACCAAAAATGTTTCCGACAGAGATTAATTTCGCATCAGGAAACAGTTACTGCAAACATTGAATGTGTACTGTAGGAGTCTCAGTAGAAATGATGTTGACTATATGAAGGTAGATTTTCCCAAAGAAGATCTATTTGTGATTTTTGTAATTCGTGGTATAAGGCGCCGAGATCAGACTACGAGGTTAACTTGGTCACTAACTATTTGTAGTTTTACACAGCAGAAATTGAGTGTTACAGTAAGAATGATTCAGATTTCCAGTAAAGAGTAGAAAGTGTACTTCTATGTAGGTATGTTTATATACCTGCTAATCTACCTTATCGTGAGGAAATTAAAGCTGATTGACTATTAGTTTGCAGCATTTCAATTTCCGTTATTGTAGTAGTTTGAAGATTGAGAGTTCAACAACTTCAATGAGTCTGAAGAAAGTCAATACGCATGTGTTGCACTGACCTTTTAGAAGCTACACAGAGAACCAGGGGAATACAGTATTAGAGTTCGCACCTTTCATGGCAAACCACTACGGTGTAACCTGAGTACGTACGCTAGAATATCCCGCCCCCTTCGTCCCGTTCTGCGTCTCTCGCTTTGTCTCACTATTTCTCTGCTCTTAAATCCCGGCGGGGTGTAAGAGCAGAGAAATAGCGTATGTTAAGAGGAGACGCAGGTTGGGATGGAGCGGCCGGGATATTCTAGCATACGTACTCAGTTCTATTGTAGTTTGATCGCGTTGCTTTTCGATAAAGAAGAGTTCAAACTACAACCAAGCCATGGTCTTCACGTGTCTCAATTTCTTCTGTGTTTTTTTTCTTTTCTTGAACTGAAAACGAGATGGTCTTGAACATATGTTGTCTACACGAGGATTTGATCTAAAACTACACTTTGCTCTGAAAACGTGAGAAGAACCAGTTTTATCACGTGTTGTGTCGTGAGCTACGTTATTTGAGAACTTCATGATAGTACTTTATAACGTGAAAAGAGTTGCACACGTTTTCCCGTGATTCGAGAAGTAACCGTGACCCACCCTCCATCTTTAAACAAAATTAACTTTTATTTGCAATAGTGGATAGGCTGTAATTGTAATAGATACAATCAGGCAACTTTTCAGTATATAATTTTCATTTTTCCCTCAAAGTACAAACTTACTTCTATAACTTTTATTTGCAATAGTTCAACGGCTGTAATAGATAGATACAAACCCTGTGCTGGGGATATTTTGCTCGACATTTAGACTATAATAGGATGAGTGTAATCTCATTTGTTGAAAGGCCGTTAATATATTAGAGAGGTGCTTGAGAAAAGAAAAGGGAAGAATGGAAAAGTTCACCTATTAGACCTATTAGTACATATAATTGCTCTTAAGATTTCTGGTTACGAAAAAAAGTGATTTAAAGCACTTATACATCGTATTTCAACGACAAAGGTCACTGAAACACAGTTTGCGTGTTCGTAAATTATGATGTGTTTGCTGATAGAACTATAGTGACTGCCAAATTTATAATTTTCTGTCTCTGACCGAAATCGAACCTGCGAGCAAAAGATTCGTAGCAGGGCGCTAACGACTTCGCCATTAGCAATGTCTCTCGGGCATGGAATGCTAATCAACGTAGCATTGTTCAAATGTTTCTCACAAAATATAGATCTCTCTCTTTCTCTTTCCCTCTCTTTCTCCCCTCTCTTGTTCTCTCTTTGTTTCTCTTTCTTACTCCCTTTCCCTTTCCCTCCCTCTTCTTCTTTTTCTTTTTCTCACTATCTTTCTCTCTTTTCCCTCTCTCTCTTTCAGAAAGCTAATGAACATTGTTCAAATGTTTCTCACAAAATGCACTTTTTATCAAGATCTCCCGTTAATAACGGGGGCGTGGGCGGCCAAGTCTCAAAGGTTTGTCACCTATCTTTTCCTCCCTAACTATCTCTCTCTCTCTGTCTCTCTAAGTCTGTTCCTCCCGTCCTTTTCTCTCTCTCTCTCTCTCTCTCTCTCTCTCTCTCTCTCTCTCTCTCTCCCTCTCTCTCTCTCTGACCATGCTCATTAATCATTAAACCTGTTTTTCTCTATTCTACTTCATCTATATTCGTCATTGCTATTTTTGCCGAAACATTCTCTCAATTTATCCCAAACTGACATCATTTTCATTTGTCACAACAATGCATAGTATAGTAGGGAAGATGTGGTTCCGTCGGGAGCAGAACCAAATCTTCTGCTGGGACAGGCACCATCGGTGTATAACCCTCACCCGTACAATACTGTGTGGGTTACTGAAAGTGGTTCCCGGGTACAGTACCATTCTTCTGCTGGGACTAGAACACCAAAAAATCCATACATTAGTACTTAGAATACTGTAGCGGTCAGGATGTTACTGTAATTTAACTATCTACTTGGAGCTCACGTGTTTTCACGTTTTTTCACACGTTTTTCACGCTCAGAGTAACATTCCGAGTCTCAAATCTGTTCATTGATACCTTCCAAGTATTTTGCCTAACATCATTGAGCTAGAAAAAAGTTCGTTTCCGATTGAAATGAAATTAGCAACTTTTCTATGAATAGTGGGGCGTTCCAGCTGCTCTATGATATAGAACTATAATTACTTTTCTTGGTTTCTGAGCTTTTCCGCAACGCCCTCTAGGAATCAAGATGTCAGTTTGGGATAAATTGAGAGAATGTTTCGGCAAAAATAGCAATGACGAATATAGATGAAGTAGAATAGAGAAAAACAGGTTTAATGATTAATGAGCATGGTCAGAGAGAGAGAGAGGGAGAGAGAGAGAGAGAGAGAGAGAGAGAGAGAGAGAGAGAGAAAAGGACGGGAGGAACAGACTTAGAGAGACAGAGAGAGAGAGATAGTTAGGGAGGAAAAGATAGGTGACAAACCTTTGAGACTTGGCCGCCCACGCCCCCGTTATTAACGGGAGATCTTGATAAAAAGTGCATTTTGTGAGAAACATTTGAACAATGTTCATTAGCTTTCTGAAAGAGAGAGAGGGAAAAGAGAGAAAGATAGTGAGAAAAAGAAAAAGAAGAAGAGGGAGGGAAAGGGAAAGGGAGTAAGAAAGAGAAACAAAGAGAGAACAAGAGAGGGGAGAAAGAGAGGGAAAGAGAAAGAGAGAGATCTATATTTTGTGAGAAACATTTGAACAATGCTACGTTGATTAGCATTCCATGCCCGAGAGACATTGTTATAATACATTTCCTTGTATTTCACAATAATAAGGTTAATTTCTAATTTGCAAGTAGTTTTACCAGATCAACTCTTGCACAGGTAATCCTCTTTTTCTCTGTCTCTCACTGCCTCCTCTTTCTCTCTCACTCTATAAGTCTCTCTCTTCCTTCCGCTCTCCCTTTCTCTCCCCCTCTCTCTCCCCCCCCTCTCTCTCTTTCTCTCTCTCTCTCTTTCCCTCCCTCTCTCCTCTCTCTCTCTTTCTCTCTCTCTCTCGTCATGCTCTAACTAGTTCGGAAGTAGGAGTTCGTTCCTATAGATCAAGTACTTAGGGAAACGTGATGTGCTGAATGTTATAGGAAAATGATGCTTATTAAGTGGGAGGGATGAAAAGTTAAGAGAAAGAGAGAGAGAGGGATAGAGAAAGAGAGGAGAGAGAGAGAGAGAGAGATAGAGAGAGAGAGAGAGAGAGAGAGAGAGAGAGAGAGAGAGAGATAGGAAGAAATGAAAAAGAGCCACAGGAAACGAATGCTAGATAGAGCGCGAGAGAAACATAGGTAGAGAGAACAGACAAAAGAGAGAGAGAGAGAGTTAGAGAATTAGAGATAAAAGGAGAAAGAAAGACGAAAGTCTGTGGTGGTCGTGGACTATTGTCACGTGAAGTGAGGCCGGCGGGCTTTTCGATGCTTGCTTTGTTTTCTTTTGCGAGAGAACAAAGAGAGAGAGAGAGAGGGAGAGAGAGAGGAGGGAGAAAGAGAGAGGAGCGAGAGGGAGCGAGAGAGAAGAGAGAGAGAGAGGAAGGAGAAAAAGAGAGAGAAAGATAAGAAGAGAGAAGGAGAGAAAAAGAGAAGGAGAAGGAGAGTTGGGTACGGAGTAAAGAAAACTGAGCAACCCAGTTATTGTAACATTCAGGTGATATCTGAAACCCATGACCGAAGTGTGTAACAAACGGTTTCTAAACCGAACAATAACTAGAAAAAAAGTAGAAAACAAGTTATAGTTCGGTCAGAAAACACTGAAATCAAACTACAAACCGTTACAAACCCCCAGAGGGAAAATTGAAGTATCGCCCCCCACTTTAGTTGGGTCCCCCCCCCCGTGGCACTTCAACCCCCCACCCAAGCTAAAACCTGAAAATCTAGGAGAGGGGGGGGGGGGTCAAAATTCAACTCCGACATTTACTATTTACATTTACTATAACTTCAATGGTGGGGGGTCAAACTTCAACGAGTGGGGGGCTGAACTTCAAGACCGGACATGTTTACTTTTTACCCCCCACCCTCAAACTTTTGTATTGCAAGTGATAAATTGAATTATCACCCCCCCCCGGTGGGGGGGGGGTCAAACTACAATTCTCCAAACGCAATACAATTTCAGAAAGGTGGGGGGTAAAAAGTCAATGTTCCCACCCCCAAATGCTAGAAGTCAATCGAGTAGTCACGTAAACTTGCCATTCTAATGAGGCATCGTGTACTTTGTAATTGCACGTTTCTGAGTTCTGATGTGTTCAACATGTTGCACGTGACTGAGCAGTTGACTAACAGAATACTACTGCTAGTATCAAGCAAAATGGTAGATCAAAAATAGTTTGGTTTGTAGTTTGAAACTGGCGTCAAACTACAAACACAGAACATTTCGTTGCATTTCTCCTCGTTTTACTGCAAATAGTAGAGCTTAGTAATACTGTAACTGAGTAGTAGATCAAAGCTACCTTTTTCTGAGAAATAGAACAGTAACTGGAAAAAAAGTTTAAAAAAGAGTGGTAGTTTGCAGAAAACACTGGAATCATACGGTAAATCAAAAATAGATCAAATCCAACCTCTCTTCAAAAAACTTGGTGAAAAACAGAAAATATTCGCTAAAAAGGCCTAATAATACATAACTATATAGTAGATCAAAATTTTCGAGAACTAGGATGAAAACTGAAATTTCCAACTATTTATACCGCAATTTAGTGACTTTATCGGAAAACAAGTATGATTACCGGCTTGCTTTTTCTAAATCCCACTGAAATTGGTTGGTAGATCAGAGCTCGGGGGCTACCCCCTCTTTTTCAGTTGTTTATCCCATAAGTAATGGGCAGTTGCCAGAAAAACATGACGTGAGCTGGAAAATGTGTGATACGCAAAAGGACGACTGCGGAGATGTGCGAAAACAATCAGGGATGAGATTAGAGATAGACCAGAGGCCGTGTGTAAAAGTATCCCGGCGCCGAGATACTAGTCTGCGTCTCCCGTTTCACACACTATTCCGCGTGACTCTATCACCACGAGAGGTGAGAGCAGAGAAATAGTGTGTGTTTGAGGAGACGCAGGCTGGGATAGAAGGCCTCAAAGGCCGTATGCAGAAATATCCCGGCGCACTGTCAGTGCTCAGACTGGTGGTAACCACTTTCACTCCGGAACTATTATACGTTTGCTCCCCCCCCCCCCCAGAGATTATCGAACGAAAACTCATAATTTGCAACAAACGGTGAGGAACTGCTACTATAGTCGTCGCCAACGGAAAGACGGGTGGGTACTGTGTATCTCACTCTCCGCTGTGTACGCACATTTGTCTTCTATTCCAAAACATGCCCGTCACGTACTCTTATAGCGCAATGATTAGCGGGCGGCTACAAATCGTTTGCCCGTAGGTTCGATTCCAGTGAGAGACGGAAATTCATAAATTTGGCACCCACTACACAAGTTCAAGAGTCAAAATTTGGTTCCACACAAAATCAGGAAATTTCCCGTAAATCTGCAAAAGGAATTGCCTCAAAGTTGAAAAAGTAGCGAAAAGAAAAAAGTATTGAGTTAGTGGAGCGCGGAACAACAGTTACGGATACATTTGCTTTGTTCTGCTGTGTTTGTAGTATGATTCCAGGAATCTAACTATACTAGAAGTATATTAAATAGCCATGCAACGTGAGCGTTCTATAATTATGAATTGTGCACTTTGTCATTGCACGTTTCTGAGTTCTGCTGTGTTTAACATGTTTCACGTGACTTTGCAAGTGACTAACGGTGAACAGATCAAAGTGCCACCCACTCCCCCCCCCTAAGCTTGGAGAAGAGCCGACCTGCTCTAAGCGACGATAGAAAGCCGACTGAGCTACGATTTCACTACTTTACTTGATCAATCTTACTAAAAGGTGCATAGTTCTATATTCTTACAAAACGTTTGCTTAAGCTAGCCACTAAGCCGAAAAGCAATCTTATATATTTAACTTTAACGCTAAAGTCTAGGAAAATTACGACATACGACTTATCGCAGATTAGTGGTGCTTTCCTGCTCGCTTAGCTTTTATTTTAATAAAAACTGCAGCAAAGCTCAATTTCGCCCAATTTTGTGAGTAAAAACATGAAAGTATATAAAACTTATACGACTTATAGTGGATTACTTGAGATGCAGATCTTGTAGACCTTCAGCTGTTTCTCTCGAAAATAAGGAAAAAAACGTGACACGTTATAATAATACGTTTTAGCTTACATAGCATTGTGAAATTATTCTGTGGAATTTTTGAGAAATAAAAACACATTTTCATGATTTTTCAATAATTGTCGTTTTCAATACGATAAAAACTTGAATTCTAAGTTCACGTGCAACCTGAAAGTGAAAAGCAATGATACGTTTTCATCTACGTGAAAATATTTTCAATTCTTTGGAATTTTCGAGAAATAAAACATGATTTCGCGGTTTTCTGTACTGGACCAAAAAAAAACGAAAAAAAAAAAACGGAAATCATGATTTCATGTGAAACGTGAGAGTGAAAAGTAGTTACACGTGTTGATCTACGTGAAAACGATTGGCGTTAAAGGAGACCGTCCAGTCGTTTTTGATAACAAATAATACAAAAGACTGGAATTATGGAATCAGGTCACACGTAGAAACACACGTAAAGATAAAAACATAATTACACGTTTCGATCTACGTGAAAATATGTTCCGTTAAAGGAGACCGTCTAGTAAAAGGGGAGCGAAATTTGACGGGAACAATGAAATAATCGATAATTCGGCCACTCCCCCGATATTAACTGATAACAACGGCAAAAATAGAGCGGCCGGGGATATTTTTAGGAAAAGGAGAAAAACAAGCCAAAATAGTTTCAAAAATAGATTTTTTAGAAGAAATTAGAGGTTTTTGGGGGTAAATGTTTTTTGCTTATAAATATACTCATTAGAGAAGACTGCACTAAAAATTGGTTCAAAAACATGGTAAATCGTTCAAAGTAGATATTTCTGAGAAAAATAAACAAATTCTTGAATTACACATGAACAATTTTTCTCATTAATCAGTAGATCGCAGCAAAACTTGTAACAACCGGAATCGAACCTGCGACCTTGTGGTTATTAAGTGAGCACTCTACCACTGCGCCACGAGAGCACAAAGCAGGGTAGACAACTGCGCATAGTTATACCGAAGAATTGATGCCGCATTGACCGGTATATGAAGCTTCCTATCTCTCCAAAGAAATGTGTCACAATAGCGCAGCGGCTAGTGAGTCGGACTACAAAACTGAGGTCGCAGGTTCGAATCCCTTCACGGAATATTTTGTTCACATACTTCGCTAATATAAACTATGAATATTCCGTATTGAAATTATTCATAGTTAAAGGTGAAACTACATTTGTGAATAATTATTCTGATTATGAAAAATTTCAATTGAAATTATTCATAATGGAAAATTTCAATTGAAATTATTCATAATGGAAAATTTCAATACGAATTTTCCATATGTGTTTCTCTTATTGATAATTTCAATTGCTATTCTCTATGAGTACCAAACACGCTGTCCTCATAGAAAATTCGAAGAAATGCCTCAAATCGGGTTTTCCTCTTAAATTGTAGCCTCTATATTTGTTTCACAGAAAGTGTTGTAAATCTGTAAAAAAGCCGAATTTTGTGAAAAGTTTGAAATTCGTCGTCTTATATATTCAGCAAGGAGAAAGTAGTGACTAACTAAGAGGATCAGCCAAATTGTGAATCTTATGTCAATCTAAGAAGACAAGATTTCTACGTATACGCTTAATTTTCCTGAGACTATTTACAGTGCAATCTACGTTTGTCATCGTTATTCACGAATATGCATTAGGAAAATTATTTTTCAGAATTCATATTTCTGAGAAATTAACATCAAAACTATGTAGCGAATACTTAAACTGTAGAAGTCAACAAAATATGGCAAAACTATCTTTGGTTTGATAAACCTGTGGAAAGAAGCAAAAGCGAAACGTTATTTGTTTTTTTTCCCTAAAATTATTACATTTCAAACCAGATTTAATGATAATTCGAAAAATAAATTACCTTTTTGGTGATTTTCGGTCGTTAACTACTACACGATTCTTTTCTCTGCTGTGTATTTTGCGGCAACAAGTCTGAACAAACAGGATAGTACGTGACAAAACCAAGTTTACACAGCGAAAAAGAAGGACATCGTAAGGTATGGTCACTCCGGGGGTTTCTAGGCCTTATGCAAGAGCATCCCAAAGGGTCTTTGCGAAAAAGCGTTGTTTTATTGTTCTTAAAGCTCACTGAAATACTTTTTTGTTTTTCATTTACTCTACTACGTTTCTACTACATACTTTTTATTGTAATACTTGGAACTTGAAAACGGATCTAATAATTTTCTGATTCTGATTCTCAAACCTGTGCTTAGAAAGAAGGAGAGAGAGAAAAAAACCAAACGAGAAAGAGAGATGGAAAGAGAAAGAGAAAGAGAGAAAGAGAAATAGAGACACAGAGTTAGTTATGGTTGCCGGGATACAATGAGCCCAGCCTCAGACAGGAATGAACCACTTAAACACAGCAGAAAAAGGCAACACCGTAGAGTTCGGGGATTCCGCTATGGTCAATAAGTGGTTAGTCACATCCCGAAGAAGAGCCACTTCACACAGCAAAAACTATGTATACCGTATCCGGACGGTTCGAGAGACGACATATACGAACACTATTAGTGAGAGTGACCGAAGAATCTGTTGTAGTTTGATCTCAACTGAAAAGCAAGAGAATCAGACTACAAACACAGCTGGATAGACAAGAAACACCGTTTAGGTCTGCTTTGGAAATAGCGAACTCCTTTATAGTCTTTTTCATTCCTACTGAGACTCCTACAATTGGATTTCGAAACTTCCAAGCCGTTTTGCTCACTTACTTTTGATCAGAGAAGTTGAGGATTGTAGTACCTCATTCTCCTTCTCAGGTAGAGTGAATATACGAGAGCATTTTCAATGAACTATATTTTAAGCTTTACAACAGCCTTCGGAAAGTTTGTAAGGTTACTGTAGGAGTCTCAGTAGGAATGGTGTGGACTATATGAGAAAACGTGAGATGTACCAAAGTTGAAATACCGTAGTCTCTAATTTAGGATTAGAGAGAGGATTATCGAGGTGAAACATGGAAGTACGCTTCTGACATAATCTTCAGTCGGCCATGGGAATATCATTCGCCAGTACATGTAAGCCTGTTAGGTGTTAATCAACTCTGAGTTGTAGTTTGAAAGGAGCGGAATCAAACTACAAAAACACAGTGGGATGATACCAAATTCGCCGTACAGGCTTGCCTTCGAAGAACTGCAAACATGAAAAAGGTCAGTATACTGTAGGTCAATTGCAGAGTCACGTGAAACATGTTAACCACAGCAGAACTCAGAAACGTGTAACGACAAAGTACACGATGCCTCATTAGAATGCTAACTTTACGTGACTATTCAATTCACTTCTAGTATATAGTTCGTTTCACCAATCGATGACTTTCTACAGTAATCAGTCGAATATTCATGGGCATTTATCTAGCCAACAAACACAATTTCAGATTTACTGTTTTCTATGCTTGTAGTAACTAATGTGGAAAACAAAATCGCGAAGTTTAAGCTATTTACAATACCTACAGGATATTGAAAATTCACTTAAAAGTTTAATAATCTCACTGTAGAGGGCTATTGTTGCGTGAAACAGACTATATATGGTTTGCAAGCTTCTACCGTTTATGTTGGTCTGTCGTGCTGTGTTTATAGTTTGATCGCCTCGCTTTCTCAGCGAAATTCATTAACATCGAGTTCAAACTACAACTCAGCTATGGTATAGTTCCGGTCATTCCTACTGAGACTTGGCAGTCTGCCAATGAATATTCCAAGCTGTTTTTCACCACTTTCGAGTTTTTCAAAAAACTGCAAATCTCTGTTGGCGGTTCTTCAGATCCGCAAGAACATGTAAGTGAGAAATGTCTTCAGAATACGTATGTCTGATTCAAGAACTAGTCATCCGAAAATCCTGGCACGATGCCAATGGGTCTAAGAGGGAATGAAATGAACTATAATCTCATATATACATAGAGCTGATGATGTAGGATTCGGACCTAGACTCGGCGTAATTCTCGTCTACGACACATAAGAAAGGAAATGCTATCGTATAGTTTGTTCCACCCACTTATAACCCTCTACAGTAATCTGCTACCTCTTCCAGGTCAAAGTTTGGTATATTAGCGTATTCAGAAGTCCTCAAAATGTTGATAGTGTTACCTGCATGTTTACTACTACTAACTCTGAGAATTTGAAACCAAAGTAATGACTTTTTCATTAGAAAACACCCCCTTGAATAATTGACGGATTACTGTAGGAGTACATCGATTGGTGAAACAGACTATAACCCGCATTTTATCAGTGGAGCAAAGATTGGAGCGTGCGACCTTTCGTTTGCTGTAGCAATGGAGCATCACCACGATTTGACGGAAAACACAGAAGAAAGTTTTGGCCACCGTAACCCGTCCCCAATCAATGAAGCAAAGCTTATCATTGGAGCGCGCGACCTTTGTCTTCTGTGTGTGAAGCAAGATTAGAGCTGGAGAAAACTGCACAGTGTAAACTTGAAGCTACCGTAACCAGCACCTTATCAGTAGAGCAAAGATTATCATTAGAGCGCGCGACCTTTCGTCAAAAAGGCGGAAGGAAGATGATTGAGTTGTCATGGAGACGACAACATGTACATACATTCACACCAAATGGCAGGGAATGGAGAGATTAGAAGGGAGGGGTGTTTGATCTACTAGGAGGGAGAAGAGAGAGTAGAAGGAAGGGAAAGACAAAGAGAGAGAGAAGGAGAGAGGGAGAGAAATATCAATGAGAGAGAGAGAGGAAGGGAGATGGAGCAAATCTAAGAAGCGAGTTAGGCACATTCCAAGATAGTCACGGGCATTCCTGACAATCTCCTCGACACAGCGAAATTGTTGAACAGAGTAGGCGAGAACATCCGCGTTTCTCACCATCATTTCACCCCCTGTAAATGTAGATGTATTAGAGCAGAGCTGAATCTGATCCATTCAAAACAAATATTCAGAAGACACAGCAGAACATGAAACACAGTTTCGAAAAGTCAGTTTGATCTACTTTTTGAAGAGATTTTGAAAACAAATAGTCACTAATTTAGGGTTAGCGGCTGTCCTGAAAGCAGCACAGAAGAATTTTCTGCCATTGAAACTAGGAGAAGAGACAAAGGGGGTAAGGTTGTCAATTTGTGTTTTTCGTTTTTCGTATAACACAGCAGAAACTGAGAAACACAGTATGCTGTCGCTCACCGAACGATGTCAAACGTGTCTTGTTGTAATTATGGAAGAGCTAATAAGTATTATTGAGAGGAAAATAATACACAATTACGTTGTAGACAAATCTCGCAGAATTTAATAATACAAAATGTTCCTAAGTAATTCCGAAATAACTGGAAACGCTTCTGTAAAAGTACTTCAGTTTTTTGAAAAAAAAAATTTTTGGCAGTAAACAAGGAAATTTGGCAGTGAAAACTCTGCGTTTTTTTTTTCGGTTGAAGCTCTGAACGATTCTTTTAATTTAAAAAATAGGTATGAATGGTGTCTTAAAAACGTTGTTATTGATTCTTCACGTAAGAATCCGATTGTCATATGTATTTTATGTTTTAATAGTGATCATATTCATTATTTCATTTATTAATATAAATTTTATTACTGATACTATCAAGAAACTAGCTAGCCGATTTTCGTTTCGTGTGTTTGTTGTGATTTTCTATGCGTTGGAAACAGGCGCGTTGTAGTAGCTATACAATATCGATTTTTCAATCTTTCTGATCTCAATTTCAATATTTCGAATATAATTTGAATAAATGTGTGTAAAATAGTGTAGACTGAACAACCGAAATCGATATGAGACAGACTTGGTTGTTCTATACAAACTTGATTTAAAAAGAAGGCTCATTCAATTCATTATCTTTATTTAGATGATTTCCTCCTAGAAGATTCAGAATTGAAAATTTTTTTTTGAATTTTCTGATTCCAAGGTTTCCCCCAATAGGTGTTTGGTGTCAATTGGCTAATGCAATCACGTTGGTTAATCCGTAAAACACAACTACTGTACTAGTTGGTTTTTGGTCACTAATTTACTTAGTTCCGAGGCCGTAAGCAGGAAAATCCGAATCCTGCGTCTCTATCTCCCTCTCTCCCATATGTTTTCTCTTTCTCTCTGCTTCAATTTCTCTCTCTCTCTCTCTATTTCTCTCTCTCTCTCTCTTCCATTCTCGTTCTCTCTCACGCTACACACTCCTAAGTAAGAATGAGAGAGAGAGAGAGAGAGCAATTTGAAGAGACGTAGGTCACAAACTGTAGTTTGGGGTATTACTGCCTATGGGAAGAAACGCTGTTCATATAGGGTTCACTCTCTCCAAATCAGCTTGAATGATGTATACTGTGTTATCCCATTAGGTTAGTATTTTGATCTCGCTCTTTCTCGTTATGGTGTGTATCGAGATCTGAGTATGTATGCCAGAAGATCCCTTCATCCCATCCTGCGTCTCCTCAAACATACGCTATTTCTCTACTCTTACATCCCGCCGGAATGTAAGAGACGAGAAATAGTGAGGCAGAGCGAGAGACGCAGGTTGGGATGGAGGTGCCAGGATTTGGCGCGCTCAAAGCTTAAACCTAGCTTTGGTTCCATACGTAAAATACCCTATCTCTCGATATTGACTGGTGCTCGTTTTTTTCGATTCCCATCGGGGCATGGTCACTTATCTGGGTAATTGTTTACAATTCTAGGCAAAATTATAATTATAACGTGTTTTTGAATCACTCACGCTCTCTTTTCGGGGTGCGCATGCTCATTTTTTTCGCCTCGATTAGGACCTATATTACGTTTATTAATAAATCTCAGTGCACTTATTTGAGTCATTTCTTTACAAATCTAACATGAATATGATGAATCTTCTGTTTTCGATTAGTTTGATGACGTTATTCGTAGTGTTATTATGACTTCATGTCGTGATACACGAAATATTAGTCCTTTAAAACGCTTAGAAAGGAATTTGGCATAAAACCACTAATGTAATCTATAAAACGTCATACAGATAGAGAAAATTGAGAAGAAATTAATGTAGGAAATGTATCTATTACAATTTTTTTTTATCTATTTCAAAAACTAAAAACAGTGCGATTTGGATTGCAAACCTATACGGAATTGATAACTATGGTTATTATTATACAAAATATAATGTGCTTGATTCAGATGTAGTGATTCTGTTTAAATATTAATATTTTAAAAGCCTATTGAAACAGTTCAAAGTGGCTTTTGTTGTTTTTTCGACGCCAAAACCAGTTTTGGGGGCGCACGAGTTCACCATTTAACGAGTTGCAAAATGATGTCAAAAGAGATCACGAGATCACACTGTCGAAAGTCACGTGACGGCTTCTTTTGAGATCAAATCTGGGTTGTAGTTTGATCTACACACAGATCAGAGATGAGAATATTCAGGCGGCGTAGCAATCCTTCATAAATTTCATGAGATACCTCATGAGCTATGAGCAAGAGTTTCTCATGAGATTCTATTGATTGCTATGCTACAACATTGAGAGTTCACGAGTATCTCATGAGGTATCTCATGAGAAACTCATATGAACTTCTCGTGAGATTGGAGCGATTGCTACGCCGCCAGGAGAAAACAGAGAGATCAAACTACAATTACAGTAGATGAGGCCAAGATGTTCTGGTAAACGGCCCATTTAGTTCAAAATCTAAACAAACTTAGAGAAGAGGTAGAATATTGAACTGTGGAATATTTCAAACTTTCATGCAACACCAGCAATACCCATATCAAAACCATTAGACTAAAAAGAGAACGTATGTTAGAAAAACCATGGATAAAATTGTTGTTTCAGCACGACGTTTGAATGAAAACATTAAATTGAGCGTTTTGGTAGAGAAAATTTGTTGAAAACATGGCGTAAGTAGAGACAATTTGGCAGTTTCATTTGGTAGATCAAAAATCGCGAGAAGAGAGGGAAAACACAGGGTCGCGGCGTTGAATCAAATAAACGGAGGGTTTAGAGAAAACCTCGAAGACTCGAAAACACATCTTACAAGAATAAGATTCTTACAAATCAGAAACATTGAAAAACCTTCTCAAAACATACTAATATACAGTATGCTACAGTAGTCAGAGATCGAAACGAGATCATGAAATATTGATAAGCTTGAATTTATCACCGCATCAAGGTATTTTGATGGATTGATTTACATTTCACGTATTTCAGTTTCTCATTACAACGAGAATGGGCCAACTTAGAATCATGGAAAAGTAACCTGTTTTTGGTAACCGAGCCGCTTTTTGGTTACCTTGACCAGAAAACAAGTCCTTATTCCAGCCGAAAAAGGTTTGGTTACCGAAAAAACCGTAGATTTGGCCGAATTTGGTTCGATTTACCAAAATAGCAACTTGGTTTCTAAAATGGGTTTGTCGCACCGGGCTGCATGTATATATAATAAATACGACGATGATGCGGGAATAGGAGAGAGTGGGAAGGCGAGAGACGGCAGACGACGAGAGGGCTATTGATCTGACTCCGCCCACACGGCTGGCGCCAGCTGGACGAATTTCGGGTTACGGTAGCCGAATACGCAAAAACACGGCATAATTTCGCGCGCGAAAAACTGGGATTCAAATCAATTAAAAATTTCTGATTTTCAGCTTTTTATTGATGGTTTAAAAAGCTCTCTATCATGATTTTTATCATAAGTTACTCATTTATGTCATGTTTCACTCTAGATTGGGTGGCTTGATACCTTTTAAACTGATGGTCTTTTCAGTAGTGCCGCTTAAAACATGAAAAACTCAGTTTTTTAACTGCTCGACGTTCAAACCAATCCGCGTCTTTTTTTCATTATACGATCGTTGCGATAAGAGGTATGGTACAAGGGAAAACAGTAAATTTTGCAGTAGCTGCAGTTTTTCGCGGTTCTTACCATTTGTTCACCTATTTGTATTAAAAACAACCACCTTCAAAAAAGCAAATTAATAATGTTTCAGCTAAAATTTTCGGCTTTTTACTTTCACTATGTCACGATTTCAGCCACTTCTTCAATTGGTTTGTTATTCCTCCAAAAACACTGCTTCGAACATGATAACTAAACTGCGTGAACTTGTGTTTGTGGTTTTGTTGATGTGTTGATGTGTTCATTTTTTTATTAGTTTCGAATATTTATTTTATCGATTTTCAGGTAGAAACTTGGGTGTTCCAACCGACCATGGGAGACGAATATGCAAAGGAAAATACAATCTCGATGGACTTCAAACATTCGCCCGATTCTCCATTAGAACCTGAAGCCAAGAAGAAGAGGGTGAGGTTTTGTTCTAAATGTATAAACTAAAAAGTGGTTGACATCTCTGGCAGTAACTCCATTATGTGAATAGGGTCTTCGGTCACGTCAGTAGGAAATTTCAAGAGTTGGCAAAATTCAAGTATTGTCTTTGTCTCCTGTTTGTAAAATCAGATGAAGTTTGAAATACAAGTGAAGTTCTATGTGTAGTTGCTCAAATGTTCACGGTTTTTAGTGAAGACACGGCTCAATAAGTTGATCAGTGAAGCTCAAACGCACTCTTTACTTCTCATCGTTTATTCATTTTTCTCTTTGATTGCGACGGAGACGTGAATTTGTTCAATTAGTTTTTCTAGCTCGAAATTATCATTAAAAATAGAGATGAACGAACTGTTGACAAATTAGGCACCGTGCCTAAAGACACCTCTTTGAACGGCATTTTTTTGTCAATTAGTTTCAAAAGATAAATCTTTTGTTATTTTCGTAAATTATAATATTTGCAGGTGGACGACGATGTAGAATGTGTGGAGTTGACTTCTGATGTTCCCACGGAGGAGGACGATATTCAAACTATCGATCGATCGTCGCCGAATCTGGCAAATTGCCCGAAAACACCCACCTCGGCTAGGAAGATGCGCACGCCCAAGATTACTAAGGTATTTTTTTTGAATAAAATGGTACACATTATGGTTTGCGCAGGAATATAACTGTTTTTCCGAGTTTTGCAGAAAGTGAGCCTGTTTTCGAAATGCACCCGATTCTTGTTTTCAAAACTGCAGTTTTGCCGATACTTCGGGCTATTTCGGGCTGTTTCCAAGACAGAGCTTCGATTTTACGTGTTCATATGGAACTATCTGAGTTTTGTTGGAATCGGTTGTTTAATTATTGATTTTTCATTGATTATCGATTTTTTTCAGGAAGAACGTGAGGCTGAGCGACTGAAGAAATTGGAGCTGAAAAAGCAAAGAGAAGAGGAGAGGGAAAAGGCACGGGTGAGTCGGTTTCAACACTGTTTAATTTTGAACTATGACCTCAACATTGAACTATCAAGTTGGAATGGTGGGCTTTTCTGTGAGATTTCCGGCAAATTTTGTCTTGAAGCTCATTTTCAAGATAGTTTGTGACGTCGTTTTGGTATCTGTCTATAACTTTTCAGCAGAAAAATATGGACTCAACTGATTCTTGGGTTCTGTTTGGTTCTTTTCTCAGATTGGTATAATTTGTAGAGAAGATTGAGTAGAACTTTTTCATGAAATGTCCTTTTTTTCAGATCGAGAGGGAGAGAATCGCTGAGGAAAAACGACTAGAAAAGGAAAAGCGGGAAAAGTAAGTTTTCCAATTTTCCCCACCGTATAATAGTCTACAGTCACAGTTCGAGCATATAAATATGCATACACCAGCAAGGTTGTCCGATTAGTCAGAAAAATTCGAAAAACGGACTACTTTTTAGCCGAAAATATAAAAATCGGACTACTTTTGATGAAAAATCCTAAATTTTCACTTGTTCACATCTGAAAACGGACTTATTTTCGTCGCTTAGTCAGACCTTACTGGTGTATGTAAATATGCTTATACGTGTTTTCATGAACGTTCTCTTATTCCCATACTCCAGTAAGGTCTGACTAAGCGACATAAAGTAGTCCGTTTTCAAGTATAAAGACATGAAAATTCAGGATTTTTCATCAAAAGTAGACCGATTTTCATCCTTTCGACTAAAAAGTAGTCCGGTTTTCGAAGTTTTCTGACTATTCGGACAACCTTGCTGGTGTATGCTTATTCCTAGCATAATCACACCTTACTGGTAGTTTTCGTTGGTCTAAACTGCAACTTGCGTTTTGGTTCCCCCCCCCCCGGTCCGAGCTCTGCAAAAGTTAAGGGTCCCCTGGTTCATGAACCGGGGCATCCCACCTATGACTGCAAGTATATGTTGTAAACGGTTGGTTTTTTTGTTGTTCGCAGTTTTTTTCGGGTGCGGTTCCTCACTTTTGTACATCTACTTTTTTTCAGAGAACGCGAGGAGAAACGAAAGGAGGAGGAGAGAAAGAAAGAAGAAAAGAGAAAGGCCGAGGAAGAGAGATTAGAGAAAAAGAGAAAGGAGGAGGAAGAGAAGCAGAGACGAAAGGATGAGTTGGCTGCCAAGAAGAGAGAGGAGGACGAGAAGAGAGAGGCCAGACGACGAGAGGAGGAGGAGAAAAAGGAGCAGAGGCGCAGAGAGGAACAGGTGAGCTGGGGCAGAGGTATTTGAGCTTGAGAGGGGCAGGGGTGTGTTATAGAGAGAGGAAGAGAGTTCTACAGAGATACATATCTATGGAGGGTTTGATAGGGAGAGATATTTTAGAAGGGCTTTGGAGAGGAAGAGAACAATGTCAGGCAAAAAGCAGGAATTGGGAGTTCATTACCAACTTAAACCTATTCATTTGCACTTCACAGCTCAAAATAGGCTAAACTACTGGTATCCACGGTTTATAAAACTGTATCTCTAATAGTAATTACAGAGCCAAGCTGAATTATTGAATGTGAAAAGCACTATGCGCAAAAAATATTCAAAACAATGAAGTGGAGCGGTTCAAGACATTAGATATCCTGGTGCTTGATGTGTTATTCCGTTTTTTGTGTCTTTTGCACGTTTTCTCTTCTTTTTCGCAGCGTTTCTCCAACATGTTTCAACAATGAGGTGAAGTGGGGGGCCGCGCGAACTACTCCTTTGAATGAGACACTGAGACACGCGCGTGGAGGGGGGAGTTCACGGATATAGGGATATATGGGAAAATAAGGTAGATAGAGGGGTTTAACACTGGGGGGGGGGGGGGGGTGAGAAATGTAATAAAAGAGGGTTATTTCGCGACTAAACACGTTACTCTCCACTATATTAGATGTGAAACTCCAAGTCTATATACGTTTAACACTGGGGGGGGGGGGGGGGGGGTTAAATTTGATTGGCTGTTGGTTGAAATGGGGGGGGGGGGCTACCCATTTCTACGTTGAAATCTGCAAATACTTGAATCTTGAAACTTCATGATTATACCGAAGAAATGGGAAAATTGTCGAAAAGAGCCCCGTATTCGTAGAAACTCTCTGTTTTTGTGTATTATGAAAAGATGTTGTAAGGAAGGGAGTGAATCTGAATATACAGTTTTTCTTCTGAACAATAAGTAGTTGTAGTTGGATCCCTGTGTGTCTGCCAGAATAAAACCACACAACTGCTTTTCCTCACTTTTTAATTCGACGTCGAAAGTTTGCATAGAGGCGCAGAGAAGAGAGAGAGATGGAGAGAGAGGGATGGACAGAAAAGAAGTAATGACCACACCAGAGAGAAGGAGGGTGAATTTTTATTATTATTAATTTTTATCATTTCTTCAGGCTGAAGAGGAGAAAAAGCGTCGTATCTCGGCGCGTTTCATGGGCTTCTTCAACAAGGGAGGAAAGAAGACGCCCACCCCCACCGAGGTGGTAGAAGAGTCTACGGAGTTGTGGTACAAGCCGTTCCAGGTTGGTGCTCAGAACGATTGGCGCCAATATTCTTCGATTGGCCAGCTACAAAAGCGAAAGAGTGTGCAGGTCAATGAGGCCGCAGACATCTGGGTCTCTCTGACCTGCACACTCTCTCGCTCAGCCAATAAAAAAGTGGCTGGCCAATTGGCTGGGAATTGTCTGAGTATGAACTTTTTCGAACTTGGCAACTTCTGATTATTTGTGTTTCACGAGAAATAGAGATCAACATACAGCAGATACTCCCGGCAATAGTCAGCAAGTATATGTAGTTCAAATTTTTGAGTTTGGACAAAACTTGCGTTTTCAAGTACGACTCGACACGAACTTTTCCGAGTTTTTTGAGTTCGACTTCAACAACTCTCGGTGAAAGGCGCAGAGCAACGGTAAGCGTCTGCGAGTTACATACCTACGGTCACTACGTTGTTGGTTATTCAAATTTCAAGTCAGCTATTTCTTAGTTCACCAGTTATCGATTTTGCTCCAGGTAAAACCGGGCATGTCGCTGGCGCCCACCCATCGACGTCGCACGCTCTCCATCAATGATGACGTTACGACACAGAGACCGGAGGTAAAGAGGCTTTATTCTAAACAGATTATAGTTTGATTCTTGTGCATTTCAGTCACATGTCTCCCCTCTAAGCAGAGCAGGAATATACGGTCTTTTATTCTGCTGTGTTTGTAGTTTTATTCCGGTCGGTTTGGGGCAGAAATTGGAAGCTGGGTTCCTAGATCAAACTACAAATACGCGAGATATGTCAACATACATGGTCAGCATTGCAAAGAGTCAACTCTACTCTATAAAACGCTTCTTCTATTATGGTCATACACCAGCAAGGTTGTCCGAATAGTCAGAAAATTAAAAAAAGACTACTTTTTAGCCGAAAACATTAAAATCGGTCAACTTTTGATGAAAAATTCTAAATTTTCACGTGTTTACACCAGAAAACGGCTTTCTCTTCGTCGCTTAGTCAGACCTTACTGGTATATGATTATGGTCTGTTTGTAGTTTGATTTAGGTTCGTTCCTGGTTTTATACGGTATATACGGTTTTCCTTCTAGGCAAAACAGGCTGACAGGCATGTACATATACGGTCATTTGTTCTAGATTTCAGTCTGCTGTGTTTGTAGTTTGATTAAGGTTCAGGTGAAGCACTGTGGCGTGTTGCTACAAACTACAACCATACCCCAGTAAGGTCCGACTAAGCGACAATAAGTAATCCGTTTTTAGATGTAAACACGTGAAAATTTAGGATTTTCCCCAAAAGTTGACCGATTTTCATCTTTTCGGCTAAAAAGTAGTCCGCTTTTCGAACTTTTCTGACTATTCGGACAACCTTGCTGGTGTATGACTACAACCTAGATTTGTTTGCCGTATATATGATAAGTGTTACGACACATGTGTAGTATGATGTTGCAATTGTTCTTTTATTCACGAAGTTGTTTTTATTAATTGTTTTTCTTCCAGGTAACGGCGAAGACGTATCTCCGCTCGGATAGATGTAAGAAGAGACAAATTGTCGGATGTCGCTACATGTAAGTTACTTCACTTGCTTAATTGAATCGAGTTAAGAAGTCACCATTTCAGCTAGCTTGTTCCCTTTGTAGTATGCACTTTTCCATGAAATGGTGAACCATTTTCATTTCGAGGTAAACTTGAACTGGGAAAGATTGAAGAGTTCCCAACAACATATCATAGATGCGATACCCCGGTTACCTAACCGGGGGATCCTTAACTTTTCTTTTAACTGGGCTACCATAACTTTTCCAACTATTCCGGGTTTACTTGGGAATTAGCTAGGGGGACCTATAACTTTCCTATTTTTCTGTGGAGGGGATGTACAACTGTTCTAACCCTCCGACCGACACTATCCCACCTATGCAACATATATGGGACTATAGCCGAATAAAGAACCCGTTTCGGAAGTCTTTCTGTAACATTTAGCAAGGGTTAATTACTCAGTCATAGAACTGGTCAATGGTATCGATTATTCCACCCTTCCTTATTTATCACCGATTGATGTTTTGCACATAGGTAAAATAGTTCAATGTCAGGGCAACTTAAATGATCGTGCGTAACCCTAAGAATGGTTATGATACCCCTACAAAAGGTATTATGTGTTTCGTTGTTTGCGTTTCTAGCACTTTTCACTTCTAAAAATGATCGTAAGCTCCAAAAATATGCCGGAAATGAGTGTGGGTCAGTGCCATTTTGACGGGGTATTTTACCTATGGTTTTGCAGTGAACTGCGCGCCAAGCTGTTCCAATTCCACGACAACTACCGCCCGCCCTACTATGGCACATGGAGGAAGAGAGATCCGCTGGTCAACCCAACGAAACCCGGACAACCTAGATCGGAGCATATCGATTATGAGGTAGATCAGTGGGAAAATCGATACTATTAGGGGAAATCATTATGTTATGATGTGTTATGCAAGTGAAAAGCCCAGGTGCTATACTGGCTGGCGAACATTGCAGAGTTTCTGTACTAGAAATGACAGGGAATCAAACTGATACCATTTAAACTAGATGATCAAGAAAATTCTATATGCTTGTCTCATCTTTTATGTAAAGTTCCGCTAAAAAATAAATGCCAAGTTCAATGGGGTCAATAGTTTAAGGCCGGGCGGAAATAAATTCTTTCTACCAGTTCAATGGTGCAAAAAAGATGACGTCATTGCAATTTGTTTATTTCAATGATTATTAAAGTTTATTTTATTTATTATGAATACTATTTCCAGATGGATTCGGATGCCGACTGGGAAGACGAGCCATCTGACGCCGAAGAATGCAAATCGGATGAGGACGTGGGTTTTATTGATTTTTTTTGTTTATTTATAATTTTTTATATCTTCAACTCATTTTTTTGGGATGTTATTATGCTCTGTTTCACCAATCGATGTCCTTCTACAGTAATCCGTCTAGTATTTGAGTGGCGTTTTCTAAAGACTATTTCATTATCTTGGTTCGGAACTTTCACAATTTGTAGTAGTAAACATGCAGAAGACACTACCAAAAATTGGAGAAAATCCAAAAACGTCAATATACCAAACTTACACCTGGAAGTTTGAGCAGATTACTGTAGAGGGTTATAAGTGGGTGGAACAAACTATACTACATCAATCAAAGTTGGTCAGGTAAAAGTCCGTATGACTATGTTGAAAGTTACAAAGGCTCCATTTTTTCAGTTTCCCAAGATAATATGAATATAGTACTGAGATAAATTACATGTTCATGTGTTCATATTCAGCTTTAACTATAGTAATCTCATAGCGTAGTTAATGGCAGTAGATCATTCATGAAATATCGATCGACTGTCCTACAGTAACCCTGTGTTTTCCGTTCAGGAGCCGGAGGACGATGATATTGACTCTGATCACTGCGAGTTCTTCGTCGAGCCGGGCTACCTCTCGGACGGCGAGGGCGCAGACGACGAGAGCGACGATCCGGCCGAGCAGGGAGCGGTCAGAGACGCAGAGGACCCGGAGGCGCGCGCGGCGCGGCTCGCGTCGCGTGCCTCTGAGTGGAAGAAGCGCATGCTGGACAAGCCAAAGTTGCTGACACCGCGCTGCCTGGGACCCGTGTACGACCTTCAACCTCCCGCCTGTCTGCTCGCCTTTAAGGCCGTAGCCCTACCCTAATTCCCCTGATCATACTGTAACCCTGTTTTTCTGCTGTGTACGTGTATTCGCGTACGATTCCCTGTACTTTATTTGGCCGCGGGCATTTAGCCCGTCGGTATGAGACAGCACTCAATGTCTAGTGTCAGAAAATTAAACGAGGTGAGCCGCACGTGTAATTATCGATTTTTTTCACTTACGTGAGAACGTGAGAGGTGGTAGTATTAATTTTTATGCTTTAGGGTTGACAGGTTTAAAGGAGACTGTCACGAAAATTTTGTTGTTTGTATCGTTTTAAAAACAGTTTTCCTTTAAACTTCGATGTATTCTTCTAATTTGCATATTTTATTCTATTTACAACTACCTTATCTTCACACCAAATATTAGTATGGACTCTGTAACCCCCTCGGTTTTGTGCAAATTCATTGATTGTTTTTGGGTAACTTTTCGGTGTCTTTTAACCCATCTAAAGATACTAAAACTACTAGTAGATTTGTAAAATTTTACAAATTAAAGTTATTTTATTTCTCAGCTCCCGGTAATTCTACTAGTAGTTTTATTTTCCTAGAACTTTTACCAGTAACAGTTCCGTGAACTTTTCCAAGCATGTTTCGTTGATTCGTGTGGTTGTGTGGTATTTTCCCCCCTTTTACTAGATGCTCCTCATCCCTCTTTCTCTGCGTCTCTCGAAAGACGTGGTCTTTCCACTGAGTATTTTGAGCGCTCAGCTCAAACTACGTTCTTGTGGCATGCTGTTTTGACCTACGATTCTAACCCGTTTTATAGTTTTCATCAAATTAAAATTTGTATTTTTTACGATAAGTTTGTAAAAACGGGTTAGAAGTAGTTTTACTTGTAAACAACACAAAAGTTCACACGTTTTCACGTGAAAAACGTGAGCTGTTGTTGGTGTTGATTTTCAATTATCTCTCTCCTTATGAAGTTCTGATTGAGTTTAACAACGCGGTAGTTCACTAAATGTTTGACGTTCTTCCACGTGAAAAAAACGTGAACTATTGTGGGTGTTGATTTTCATAATTTCACTTGTAAACAAAGTTGTTGTTCACGTGATTTTTGATGGATTTCACGTGAAAAAACGTGAACTACGCTTCGTTGGAGGTGTTGATTTCTCTCTCTCCCCATGGAGTTTTTAACCATCTGACCCCTCTCGTATACCTGGTCTTTTACTGTGAATTCGCAAATCATTTTGGTCATGTTTCTGATTTTGCTCTGAAATGAATAGAAGCTTGGAATGCAGTGTTTTTGTGTTTGTATTATAGTTATTATTTCAAGTACTATGGTTTGGTCGTTAACCGGAAAAGTTTGGAAGTTTTTTTGTGTTTTCATTTAAAGAACGATGGTTTAATTGGAAAAGTTTGGTTAATTTCGAAACGAAATTGTTGAACTTGAGTTGATAATTCCGGGTGTTCGGAAAAAATTGAATTCAAAAAATAGTTGCACCTGGAATTATTTTTTGAAAATCTTCTATAGATTTTCTTTTGCATAAAAACTAAACTTTTCTACCCCGTAATCTGCTGTATTTGTAGTTTGATTGCTGCCCGCTTTGAGCGGACATTCGAGCAATGCGTTTTAGTGTTTCAAGACGAAACTGCATCAAAGTTGTGTTTTAAAGTAGGACGATTATGTGGACCAATCCCGTGTCAACGGTCCTTTAAACTGCAATTGAAAAATCTATTGCGGTTTAAAGGACTGAGCGTTGCGATTGGAGCACATAATCGTCCTTCTTTAAGACAACACTACAATTAGATTTGCAACTTGCTCCTATTTTGGTCGAGAATTAGTGCAAAATCGCGAGGGGGAATCAATGATTGTCTGCCAATAAGGGGGCATTGTTCTCTGCTAAACGAGCCAGACTAGGGGGATTTGCAGGGAAATTTACATTATTTGCAAGTTTATGAAATAAATATAACGTTTATTAAGTTACATGTTAACTTAATTAGTGTTGTGGCATATGTTGCTTCATTCCACTGTTCTTTGTAGTTTGATCTACTGACCGTTTTGTCGTTATCCGCGAATTGTGGAGTGTCAAACTACAACTCAGCTTTGGTCATCACCGATAGCATATTGGTTTTAGAACAAAATGAAATATTTACTCCAGAACATGTTAAAGAAGGACGATCATGTAGTCCAAATCGATGCAGTCCTTTAAACCGCAATACGTTTTTCAATTGCAGTTTAAAGGACCGTTGACACGGGATTGGTCCACATAAACGTCCTTCTTTAACTTATTCAATTTTTTGATTAAAAATGCCATACCAATTCGTGGTAGTTTGGTCTCGATAAACAAAAAAGCTGCGTATAGCCTTCACTTCAAAGCATGAAAACTATTCACGTTCATTATACTGTTAGCCAATTTCACAGTCACGTGAAACATGGTACACACAGCAGAACTCACAAACGTGCAATGAAAAAGTGCACGATACCTCATTAGAATCCAAATTTACGTGACTATTCATTTTACTTCTAGTATAATCGGGAATTCTTATGATACTAAAAGTGTACTCGGAACCCAGTTCAAATGCATGTAACGGTGAAAAACGTTGCATTTACCGGAGAAAAAACGTGTAATTTGCGTGAAACGTGTAATTAACGTAAACTTTTCAGTTGGTGCACGAGTGCCAAGTGCAGCTGGCTTTATTTCGACACGCGACCCAGGGAATCGGAACAACGCAGGACGGGGCGTCGCTCAGGAGGTGGGCGGAGCCTAATTTTTTAGCTCTATCTATTCGGACATCCACAGTAGGAACTTGGAAATTTCTGGATGTCGACTGAATGTCTGCGCTGTAAATGGCTAGATAATAGTTCATTCTTGATTGAACACGTGACTTTTCACATTGTCAGGTGTGGCCCTCCCATTCGGTAAGGAAAGAGAAAAACACAAAAAAGGGTATAGTTATTTTTTTCTGAATAGAAAGAGCAATCGTAATATAGTATTCTGTCGATTGTCTCCCTTCTTCTCTAATTTTTCCCGTTTCCAGAGAAGTGGAAACCGCCGGCCGGGCCTGTTTGAAGGCGTGCGAGGCCGCCAAGAACTGTGTTCTACCACAGCTTCGCCATGAAGGTCAGATTTTATTAATTTCCATTCATTAGGTTTGCAGCATGGCTGCCGTATTCAGACTGTTAACTGATCTCCTGTTTCTTCTTGTTTCTCCAATAGAATACTGTTACCTCAATGAAAGAAAGCAAAACTGTAAACGTTTGCTGTGCGAGTGAAATGTAGTTTGGTCCCAATATGTTGTAATCAAACTTCAGGGTTGATAATAGGTAGATCAAAAAACTACAAAAACGAATTAACCCTTTCCAATTACCCCGAAGAAATTATTTATTTCTCGCAACTCCAAACTGAAGACTGTTATATAACTTTTTATATAGGTATTTTAATGAGTATCGATTTTCTAGGCGTCGAGTTCACGCGCCACGCGTCGCAGTTCATTGGCTGCGTGGCGGCCTACGTGGTGGAGATGAAAAGATGTGTGGCGTTGGAAAGAACGTTTCCCGCCCCCACGGAGCCTTCGATTACGCCAACACAGGTTTGTAGTTTGATTGGTAGTTCGATTGTATATTTGTAGTTTGAACCTCAATAAACCATGATCACGTTTCTGATTCGAAGTAACTATTGTGTGGTGGAAGGAACGTTTTCCGTCCTGACACGACTTTTATTACACCCACACAGGTTTGTAGTTTGATCGGATTTTGTAGTATATTGGTTTAACACTTGCGATTTGCACTAGCCTTTTCCATTTCGAAGTGGTAGAGGTTGGGAAAGAGACGTCCCGGCAACCAGAATAAGCTATTCAAAATTTAAAGTCATTAAAGTAAAAGTCATTAAGTAGAGAGACAGTTGAGAATCAGAGAAAAAGTTTTCGAAAATTTTCGTGTTTTTCAAATCCTGACTATGAGTGAATTAATGACTTTTACCTTTGAATGACTTTTAATTTTGAATGGCTTATTCCTGGTACCGATTTTCCTAAAGATATAACATCGTAATAATAATAATAATTTATCTGATTTCAGATAGCAAATATGGAATCTATGTTGGAAACGCTGGAAAACCTGATTACCGTGCACTTTTCCACTAGTGAATCTTCACCCACGGATAAGGTAAATTATAGAGATAGAGAGACAGATAGAGGGAAAGAGAGAGAGAGAGAGAGAGAGAGAGAGAGAGATAGAGAGAGAGAGAGAGAGAGATTGGCAGAAAGAGAGATAAAATAGAGAGGAAGAAAGAGAGATAGAGAGATCCAAACCTACCGGCCTGTTTATGGTCTTTCAGGTTATGAGAGAGAAAGTGGAGGATAGAGAGATAGAGAGATAGAGAGAAACTCCAGATAAAAACTTCACCTAAACTAAGCCCCGCCCCCTTTTCAGGTGACTCCGCGGCGAAGGCGAGCCACCTCGTGTCGACCGCAATGCGTGTGCTCCAAGCTGAAAACCAGCTACGCCTAAAAATCAATATGCATAAATTGTGTACCCAATCAATCGATATGCATATTATATACACATTTAGCATATTAAGGACTGTCTGGGCTCTCTCGAGTTCACACGCTCTCTCCTCACACTCTAACCTATCAGGTCGTAACTCTTGTTCTAGTAAGTGACAATATGTGAGGAGTTGTAGTTTGATCTGTGTACACTAGGGTTGTTAATCGAGTTGAAAATTTCGAGTTTTTCGAGTTTTCAAAAATTCGAGTTTTGAGTTTCCGATATTTCGAGTTTTTCGAGTTCTGAAAATTTTCGAGTTTCGAGTTGAACTCAGAACTCGAAATTTCGAGTTTTAATCTCAAAAAATTCGAAAAAAGTTTTTCGAGTTCTGAAATAGTGTACACCTCATTTCATTAAGACTGAGATCAGACTACAAACACAGTGTCACATGTACCGTATATAGGCCCGCCTTCCCAACCCGATCCTTATAATAGTCTTAGGTGATATTTACGGTCCCCTTATATAAAAGAGATGCTTTATGCAACAATTATGTCTAGTCCCTCCTCTTTGTTTCCAAATATGTATATATTTATAAAGATTTCTCGTTTGGCGATATAAATATCTCAGCTTCTTTCTCGACATTCGAAAATATAACCCAAGCATACTTTTTCCATGAAAAAGTTCCATACTATGTAAATAACACTTTTTATTAGAAAACTTTAATGCCACTCATTATTATACAAAACAGAAACCAACTGGGAAAAGCGCAAAACACGACGCTGTCGAGATTACAGTATCGAGAATCAACAACAAAGTCTAGCACACAGGGGAAAAATCGAGACTTTTCCAAAAATCATGCAAAACTGACAACATATTTCAACAACTACCTCTACATACCTTCACAATCGACTACATCTAAGGGCAGAGATCAAATCAACTAAGAACGGTAGAGATTTATTGGTTAAAGGAGACTGGGTAGAGGTGTATCCTTAGCGATGACCATAGGAACGATATCCTCCTCCTCCTCCCATTTCGGGGGGACCGCCGCGCGGCGCACCCGCACCGCGCACGCTGCAAATGGGGGACATTAATGACATACTGAACTAGCATTGTCTACTATAGGGTTGAAAAGTTACAGCCCTAGTCGCGGCAAACTAGCAAAGCTTAACTCGAAATTTCAGAACGTTGAGAACTTTAGTTCAAGGCGATTCGGACAACACATCAACGTGTCAACTATCTACAAGAAAGAACCCGTTCTTCGATGAAAATATGCAAACTTCATGATTTTGGTCTCAAAAAGTGGGAAATTTTCAATGAACTTTCTTACCATTGTGCAAGAAGAGCTTATGTAAACAACAAACAAACGTACCACTGCTGCAGCAGGTACTGTGCCGCATGAATCTGTGTCTGTGTGCCGGAGATGGTGATAATTCTCTCGCCGACGCCAGTGTCAGCCTCCAACTGAATCGAAGCTCCCGACTCGTCACGGATCTTATTGATTCTCTCCCCGTTTCGGCCAATGATTGTGCCGCCGAGGTCGGTCGGAATCGTCACCTGCAACTGGAACATCTATCATGGTAGATCAAAACTTACCAAAACTAGGAAGAAATTTTGTTAGAGGGTAGTAAACAAGATTTTTTTTGGTGAATTGTTGCCAAAACATGCATGGGACCGTCACCTGCAACTGAAACTTCTATCGTGATAGGATTGTTGTAATAGGGAGCCTGATTTCGAATAAAAAATAGAAAACTTTCCCTTTTCCAAGTTTTACGAAAAGAGGTTATGGGAATTTAGTTTCACCGTCGTCCCCTTGTGACACTAGACTCTTAAAATTCGATAAGAGGGAGGGAGGAGGGGGACTCCCCAAAAGGCAAAATGAATATAAACTGAGCAATATAAATAATAACTTCCTAAAACAACTATGGAACAGGTGCGTCTGCGTACCTGTGTGCTCTGAACCGGCATGGCTCCGTAACCGGCCGCCACGCCCGCTCCACCGTAACCTCCTCCGGCACCACCACTGCCGCCGCCGTACGATTCACGAGGACCACCGCCGCCGTACATCGACGGGGGACCGCCCATACCCTTGAAATAGTTTATAATAAAAACAATACACACTGAAAACGCATGTGAGATTCAACTTGAGAACTACATTTTCTGGGAAATACCCACTAAATATCACAATTTGTCTACGTGAAGAGGAAATTCATTTGTCTATGCGTGCAAATAGGTCCATCTAGTCAAAAATGACCTTCCCTTCCGCAACCGGCTTTCTTTAACCGGTTCCGCATAGAAAGGCCCCAGCCCCATACAAATAAAAACGAAAATCCCATCCGAAAAAACATTCGTATCGAATATTTTCTCGCTAACCTGAGCTGCCATCAAAGGGGCCGACGGCGTGGGCACTGGCATCATTTGGCCCCCGTGTCCATAGTTCCTGATGGGCCGGTCCCTGTCCGATCTTCCCATAGCCTTTAACCAAACATAATCAGGTTAAATAAAATGAAGTTAATACATAAATGACTAAATGAAGTTAATACATATACTGTTAGTCAATTGCACAGTCACGTGAAACATGTTGAACACAGCACAACTCAGAATCAGAAATGTGCAATGACAAAGTGCACAATTCCTGATTAGAATGCTAAATTTACGTCACTATTCAAGTGACTTCTAGTATAAATGATCATGAATACCTGAGGGGGCATACTGTCCCGATGGTCCCTTCCCGGCATAGATCCCATAGTCATCGCAGGTCCTCCCGGACCACCCATTCCATATCCACCACTGCGGGGAGGGGGACCACCACCGTAACCGCCGCCACCAGCAGCACTGAAAAAACATTGTTTACAAAGGAAACAGCTGAAAGTGTATATGGTTTCACGTTTAATAGGTTGCCTTAGCCCCTTAACCTTTCTTCGCCTAAATGATGTCTCCATTCATTTACCCAATGACCCAATTATAGTACCGTACTATTTTACAAATGGGAGGTAGCTCTAAGATTGGAATAACTCATGTGTTTGTATCAAAATAGGGCAAAATTTCGCCAAAGTTTCTTACAACTTGTACAACTATTGGCCAAAAAACCCACCTCGTTCCATACTCCTTTCTCGGGGCTAATTTTCCTATCCCCATACCCCCGATAAGGAACACCCTCATTTCGTGCACTGTAGTTTGGTTGCACACATACACCAGCAAGGTTGTCCGATCCGAATAGTCAGAAAATTTCGAAAAACAGACTACTTTTAAGCCGAAAAGATGGAAATTGGCCTACTTTGTTGTAAAAATCCTAAATTTCCACGTGTTCACATCTGAAAACGGCTTACTTTTTGTCGCTTAGTCAGACCTTACTAGTGTATGGTTGCACAGGTAAAACACCTGATTTCCAACCGATTTCTGCTGACAAAAAAGTCGCCTAACCGGTCTAACGCATGTTTCCCAACTCAAAACCACAACTACCAAGAGAACGCAAAAAAAAACCCCACCTCATTCCGTACTCCCTTCTCGGGGGCATTCCCCTATCGCCATCTCCTCTCATTCCCCTTCCGCCCCGTCCCCCCATATCCTGAGGACCACCCCGGCCGGGAGGGGCCGGCTGGAAGCCCTGAGGCGGAAAGCCACCGTATTCGGCTGCGGCCATGGGATCGTAGTTGGCAGAGGAGTAGACTGCGATAGGACCCTGAAAATGAAAAAAAACTCAATAATAAGAAAAAATCAAAAACAATTGTAAAAACGCGAGGAAAGGAAAACACTAGTTCGCAATATTGCCTGTGATCCTGTGAAGCTCAAAACGCTCCTGGAATCGAGTCCAGACCCCCCCCCCCCCCCCCCCGGTTAAGTTCAAGTGACTTTACTGATCCTGTAGTTTGTTTCTTACGTATGATGATAATAGGTGAATAGGTCACAAAATCGATAAATCAATACCGTACCTTGATAGGAATCTCCTTGAGTTCGTTGACAATCCTCCCGACCGCCTCGACGACGGACTGCGGGTCCCCGCCAATCAGAACAACACGGTCCGTCGACATCGGACACACGCTCTCGTAGATCTGAAAACAAAATGCAACTAACATAGCGATCAAAGATGAAGTATATGATAAAATAAGAGAATGGTACGTTTATACCATGATAGTGATACGTACAACGTACAAACATTTGTAGATTTGAAAAAAGACTTTTCATTATACAGTAGTGAAACATCCAAAGTTTGCATGAAAAAAAAATCGGCATTTTTCCCTATATTGACGGAAAAAAGAGCCCAGTTTCTGACTTATAAATTAATTAACAGAAATTACCAGTTTAATTTCTACCGATTTCACCCAAAATTCTCACCCATGGGTGACCAAAAAGCTGACCGACCCTCTCACCGGTACGACCCCTCCCCCTTAAAAAATAGAAATTGACCGAAAAATACGGAATTATTCTTCAAATTTGGGAGAGGTTCACGAAAACTGGCAAAAATTTTCAGCCCTGTTGGGGCTTTTACGACCCCCCCCCCACTGAAAATGTTGCACGCGTGCAACTTGTGGTCACCCCTGTTCTAACCTTGATCTTAGTGTTCGTCTTCTCCCGGAGGTCCTTGATCTTGCTGCCGCCCCTTCCAATCAGGGCCCCCGCGTGCGACTGATGAACAATCAGACGAACCTCGCCCTGCGGGTTACGGTCGCCGGACGCAGACTGCAAATACATCTATTATAATGTTGAAATTGTAAAATGAATGTAAATTATAAATAGATATACTAATCATTGAAGAGGGACGATTATGTGATCCAATCACAACGCTTCAGTCTTTTAAATCGCGACACATTTTTCAATTGCAGTTTAAAGGACCGTTGACACGGGATTGGTCCACATAATCGTCCTTCTTTAATCCTGTGAGAATTCAAAAAAGACTCCCTTTTTATCAAAATCGGGATGTTTGGTCTATTTGTGATGCGAAATCATGAATTTTTTACGAAGCTGCAATGAAAAATGAACCATTTTTTGTAGGATAGTCATATATTACTGTTTATTGTGTGTCCCGTACAAACTATATTTATACGAAAAGTTGACTCATCACTCATACAAGTAATATATTAAACTTTTCACTTGGACAACCGGAGAAGTTGGGGGAAGTGAACCGGTGGTAGTTTCTTTCCAAACTTTGTAATCCAAAGGCTATTTAGAAAAGACCAAATACAATATTTCATACAAAACGCACGTCTTCTAGACGAGGCAGCATGTCCTGCACCATTGAAACCACGCGATCCGAGCTGTTCACGATGGTCAGAACACTGAAAAAATATGATTCTTTTTTATATTTTATAACATTATAACTTAAAGAATCTAGTTGATTATTATCATTTAAAATACACTAGCTGCGCCTACACTCTCACGAAAGAATGGTCTTCATGACTAGTAAAACATAAGGGTAGGTAGGGTCAGGGTTCTCTATCTACAAAAATATGATACTCAGTGCGATCTAAAGGTTCTTTCTGAATGCTAACATGATATACTTCTAGCAAAAAGTTCTAGCAACAAAACCAGTGAACTCGTATGAAAAACCTAGCATCTCACCACTCCACTAAATCAAACTAAAGCCGCCATTTCAAATCTGAATCGCGTACCGTTCGAACACGCTCCAAAACACGTGAAGCCTATGATTTGTTGGCCATACCCCCACTGAAGATTACCAGTATAGTGAGACTATGGCAAGATTCCTCGAAAACAGTCGAATACTATCATAGATTCTCAAAAAAGAAAGCTCTTTTAGGAGTAAAATGCGTGAAACCCCCTAATTTTTCTGCAAAAACGTCAAGAATTGTCATATTTACCCTAAAAAAATCAGTTATACTACGAGTTATAGTTTCTACTTCATCAGGGGTATGGCTCAAACTCCTCAAAAGTGTAAATATAGTGTGCGTGAGACAGTGTGCATGGGACAGGGCCGGGACTGCTTGGGTCTTGGGCCTGCTACGCATCTAAATGTCTCTCGCGGTATATATTGGTAGGGCGGGAAGTAGGGGAATTACCGTTCGGGAGTATTCGAATCGGGAATTGAGATCTGGCCTTCGAACTGAAAATGGGACACGGGGTTAAAGGACTGTGGACCTAATGGCTGACAAATGGGTCCCCTGGGGAAGGGACACATTTTACAGGGTCACGAAATAGGCTACAACAAAGCTATTCTTGCATGAGTTCGACATAAAAACCTGTTGCGTTCAAGTTATTGTGTTATTCACAAAATACGTCTACCAACTAGCTTGTAAATGCTAACTTAAATATAAAATACATTTAGAAGTGTAATAGGTGGAAAGGTATATTCATCATTTGGGAGTGGTACCATCTGAAACCCATACCGCAACCAGTATCTCTGTTGCACATATCTCGCAACCAGATTAGAATCAGATACAGTTCTGCCTCTTTCCAATATCAACCGCGACCCCCGAGATTTTTATCGAATTGTCAACTGGATTATGTGAAACGTGTGAGAACTACATGTTATTTCTATGGAGAAAAAACCTTATTTCTATAGAATGTTAAATTCTTCCGTGAACGTGGGGGTAATATCGATGGAATAAATGATTTCGTAGAACTGAAAACTTCTTGAAGACCTGAGCAAAATGTACAGGTAACAGCAGACATTCGAGTACTCATATTCATACATCTTCATGGCTATGTGCAACAATACTATTTATACACTCATATCCTCGTGACTTATAATTATAACTAGTATACTGTATTATTTAAATATACAAATACAAACAAACCTCGCTGCGGATTCTCTTGATGTTTTCGCCTCCTTTTCCGATCACAGCTCCGGCGGCCTTGCTGCACACCAACAGACGCAGCTCAAACTTTCCTTGAGCCAAAGCCTCGGTGAAACTGGAAGAATTTTGAGATGAAAAACTGTCTGAATAACTTAAAACACTAGCTGCAAAGAATATGTGTTCTTTGGATGCAAAATAATGAATTTCGACATATTTATATAGAAAAACGGGCCGTAAAACACAGCCGGTGTCTGATGTTGAGACACAGTTACAGAAGAAAATATACAACCTTTCCCTAAGTTATACACGTATAACTAAAATCTCATCTCAATATTTCTGGGAGTGCGCATCACTTTTCCTTTGTTTCGAATTACTCCAAGTTGTTGTTTTGATGCTATAAAAGGTGTGTTTTTACTCTGTTTTGAATTGCAATAATTTAAGGAATAAAGTTCTGTAAAGTATTGATTACAATACAATAAACAAGAACTCACCCATCGGGTCTCTGTCTCTTGTTTCTGCCCATCATTCCACCATCATCTCCACCGTGCTCACGCTTCATTGTTCGATGCATTGTAGTAGCTGCCTGAAGATATATTATTTATTATTATTGCATTCCTTTTATAGGCACGTAGGCATACATGAAATGATACATGTAAACAAGTGAACCACATGTTCAACTTGCAAATAACGCATTTAATTTTATATGTGATCAAAAACACGTCGAAAATGATCGAAAACACGTTAAACAGGCATGTACCACATGCAGCGAAATCAATTGTTAGATACGGTGATGATTGACTTCATTATAAAATTTGGAGACGGAATATTTGATGTAAAATACAATGTATACTTATTATAAAACGAGTGAAAACGGCGAGCCTAAAAAACGAACTATAAATGAATTTCAAGAGTTTAGGAGGAGCAGGGTTACACTTTTGGCTCCAAAATAGAAAAAAGCTGCTATTTAACAATTTTAAATACATAATAATCACTTTATGCTAAAATAGATAATGAGTTTTGCAAAATTTCCTAAAATTCAAAACGCGCGCTTGAAAAATCAAAATATCGAATACACACGGCGACGAGGAACTGCGAACATTTCTACCGTATGCCAAAAAGAGTACCCGAAAATTGGCAAAGTTTTGAAGGTGTAATTTGGGTAATTTAAATAATAAATGAGCTCTGAATGATATTTTGGACGAACTATAAGGTCACGTGGATCTAAAATTCAAGTTATTTCTGACATTAGTCCTCAGAGGAATGTATTAAATACTCATAGAAAAAGTTGTTGTGAGAGATATCTGTTCACTACTCAGGTGAATTAGACACATATTTTTTCTAAAAGTTCGCAGGTGAAATGAATTCGTGAACATCCCTATTCGAGGCGTAGACTCTTGCAATTATAATAAAAAGACACTCATTTCAGGAATTACTCGCAGAAAACGTTTGTGTCTTACTGTGCCTCTAAGAAACTGACCGTCTATTGTGCAATTTCGAGATCATTGCTCTTCCCCGGGCCAATTCTACAACTAACCGGGTTTTCAGGTAACCTAACCCTTTTTTTGGTTATCTTTTTTCAGGTTACCTCAATAGGTAACCTGGAAGTAACCTAAAACTAAAATCCGGTTACCGTTCGAAGTAACGGTAAAACCACATTTTACCTTAGAAAAACAGGTAACCGGCTGTTCATTTCAGATTACCATCCGGTTACCTACTGAGGTAACCTGAAAAAGAGGTTACCAAAAAAAGGTTAGGTTACCTAAAAACTCGGTTAGATATAGAATTCACCTCTTCCCCGTGAGTATCAATTTAGTCTTTCCCACGTTCCTGAACCTGATGAGTTCCAACATATGCTCAAAAGTTTGTGCGGAATACTGTAAACGAGAAACTTCTTATAGTCGACGTCATTCTCAATGAGACTTTGGCAGAGCACCAATTTCCGATAAATATAACTCAGACACTTCCCAGCCAATTGGCCAGCAATTTTTTCATTGGTTGAACGAGAGAGTGTGCAGGTCAGAGAGACGCAGACTGTCTTAGCCTGTCTGCGCGTCATTGACCTGCATGCTCTCTCGTTTTTGTAGCTGGCCAATTGTATATCTTCTAAGGAATAACGAGAATATTTCATAAAATATCAGACTACCGGATAGTATTGTCATCTTATTTCTCCGAAGTCAGTCTACGCATGTGGAGATCATCCGAATCTAGCAGTAGTTTGACTACCCGAACCGCGCCGGCATCAAACTACAAATACAGCAAATTGTAAACTGCCTACCTTTGCCCACCTTGGGCGACTCCGGGAAACTGGAAAACAATGTTAGTAATAATGGGGAAAATTTCACTACCAATCTTTTGCTCGCAGGTTCGATTCCGGCGAGAGACAAAGTTTTATAAATTTGGCACCCATGTATGCGTCATTTGTGGTCTCTGACGTCCCCCACAACTTGAACTCAACTTTTTCTTTCTTATCAAAATGATGTGAATCATTTTAAATCGATGCAACAAATTTTGGTTATCAATTGTACCATTGACGTGTCGAATTAGGCAATAAAACCGTGCAAACCAAATATAATCATTATCTTATCTCCCAGGAAAGTTTGCTACATCAGGATTAACACAGTCAGAAGTCGATTACGTGATTGAGCTGAAAATAGACTTTTTGGTCTCACTTTCCGCGTTCTTAGATCTGGCGGTCCAATTAAATAAACAGTGAAAACAAAAAGTGATAGGTAAAATATGATAAATATAATAAGTTTAATATGAATGTAATAAGATAGTGATACAAAGATTTACTATCTAAAATTAATTATAATAACTAAAGATTACTATAGGTTACACCGTTTCGGCCTTTCGTCCTCTACGATGTCTTAGGTCAGGGGGCCGAGGTCTCATCAGGAATATAAACCCCTGACCAGGTCAAGAGTATAAAAACTAACTATATAAAATTAAACTGTATTAAATGTGTTATAGTTTAATAATCACTAGAATAAGTGTACAATTGTACAATTGGACAAGTGTACAATTGTACAATTGGACAAGTGTACAATTGTACAATTGGATCCAAGTGGTCCACGTGTAAACAATTGGACATTCAGCAGAAAAATTTGTTGATTATCTGCTTCCACAATTAGGGCTGTTAATAGAGTTTAAAGTTTCGAGGTTTCCAGTTTTCGAGTTATCGAGTTAGCGACTTTAAACGAAAGTTGAGTTTTCGAGTTTCGAGATAGTTCTCAACAAGCCTGTCTCACACACATCGAGATACATTCACCCTGAATAAGTGGGTGACGATTGAGCTCAAACACATTGAGCGGATGTCTCTTATTGAAAACTGTAAGAGTTGTTTCTCTCCAAACTTCCAACAAACTTTCACATTATGACACTTTGAATCTTCTGTTGATGTTTAAACTTGAGTTATAGGTCGTAGCTTAATGCATTTGAGCCTAATCGTCACCCACTCCCTGAAATGAGTATCCGGGATTCGTTTCCAGCATCTCAACGAACTTCGTTATTGAAATCGAATTTCGAAAACGAACCAGGAAGTTTGATACATCAAGAATATATAGGCAGAAGTCGCTTCATCGAAAAAAAAACTGATAACACACACACACACACACACACACACGCGAACAAAATATATTAGTTTTAATTAGTTCAAAATTTTATAAAGGATGGTTTACCACATAGATATCGGAGTTCAACAAATCTGGGCATTTGTAACCTAAAATACTGAAAAAAAATACAGGCTGAATCTACATATAGATTCATGCTTGAGTGACTCCAGTATTTTTGAATGAAACATCAAAGCGGGTCTGGGAACCGGACTGTCACTGCGAACGGCCTCGCAAACAAACTAAAACAGTGTCAAAGCAGGACGATTATGTGGACCGATCCCGTGTCATCGGTCCTTTGAATTGCAATTGAAAAATGTCTTCCAGTTTAGAGGACTGACACTCCGGAATTGGACCACATCGTCCTTCTCTAACCGTAGGAACAGCGAACTACACTGCACCAGGCGGGAATCGAACCCAGGCCCTATGAGATAGAGGCGCGCCGCTAACCACTCGACCACTCCCACGTCATTCAGACGTAATGATGGTAATTTGGTCATATCAGTGCGGGCGAAAACTACTGATAAACCAATTGTACATCTCGGCGTTAAAAGCCATCTTATCGTGAGATTTGGCTACTTTACTACACGGAGACCATGTTTTGTGCAGCACTTCTGGCCATTATTTGCTCGTCAGCTTATGCTGCTACAGTACCAGCACCCACGCAGTACAGTGAGTTTTTTCCCATAATTCATTATCCATATATTTATACCAACAGATTGAAAACTTCTTTGATTCGAAACTATTGATATTGAAAATACAGCGGAATATTTAGATGGAATTGCAAGAAAAACATGGTAATATAGTCGAATCAAAGTTCTGATGCATATTTCGCTAGTGGCAGAATCTATCTTACAACTAAGCAGAAATAATGTTGATTAATGTTAATTATTTCTACTACTCAACTAATTCCGTACTCAGTATCAAATTGCACGTCTGACACAGCTCAAATACAGAGATACAGTAATCTCACGTCTTTCTTTCGGCGAAGACTATATTTTCAGAGCGTGAGATTTACACAGCTAAATTATTGAGATACAGTGATCTACTTTACACGTTTGAACACATCATAAATTGAAACATTAATTTCATTCCTTCAACGGCAACTACGTTTTCGAAATTAGAAATGTGCACAGAAAAGATGTATTTCGTTTTCAAACGTTCATAGTTTGTAGTAGTAAAGGTTCAGAAGACACTACCAAAATTTTAATAAAATTCAAAAAGCCAAAATAGAAAACTTTGACCTGGAAATTTGAGCATATCACTGTAAGGGGTTATAAGTATAAGTGAGTGGAACGAACTATATTTTCAGAATGTGTGAACCCGAAAAATATAACAGGTGCCTTCAACTATGCTGCAGCTAACTATCCGAACGGAATTTGCTGTCAATGGGGTGTAAGTTTTACCATATATGAAGCAGGACGATAATGTGGACCAATCCCGTGTCAACGGTCCTTCAAACGGCAATTGAAAAATGTATTGCAGTTTAAAGGACTGAAGCGTTGTGATTGGACCACATAATCGTCCTTCATAAGTTTTTTTTAGAGAAAAGTTTGTAACTTTTTCTAGTTTTCTTGTTTTCTTATCTTTTAAGGGTTTTTTTTCAATAAAGTTTTTCAACTTTTCTGTTTACCTTTCAGTTTTACTTTAGTTTTCTACTAGCGTTAGTAAATTATAACATTTTTTCAGATAATGTTTTATGACAGTTATTGTACTATTGTCTACATTTTTAGATATTAGCTTCATAAACAATGTTTTTTGTTCAAATTTTCTTATTTCAAACTAACTTAAATAGATTTAGGTTTACATTCCCGCTGGATATTCTTTCAAAATTGTGTCCACGGTCCAACTGGACCTATACAATTCTCCTCGTGAACAAATGAAAGTTTCTCAGGAAAGGGACAGGTCGGTAAAGAGAAGAAAATAAAACATATTATATAAAAATGAGTCCAAATGATGTTTGAAAATACTTAAAAGGAACGACCATGTGGACCAATCCCAACGCTTCAGTCATTTGAACTGCAATACATTTTCAGTTGCAATTGAAAGGATTGGCCCACATAATCGTCCTGCTTAAAGGTAGAATACAAAGTCAGTAAATCTTATGCCTAGTTTAGGTTGAATAAACTAGAGAAGTTAATATCGATTACTTCAATCTGACACCATTTCGGCTTTTTTTGCTCTACGCTGTTTATAGTCAGGGTCTATTTGATTCTTTAATGCACCTCCACAGTATGAATTTGAAATTTCAAGTTTTGTGATGATATTACTTATTGAAAGTTTCGTCCACTAAGTTAGTTAGCCACTCGAACAACACGCCTTACCTCTTATCATTTATGTGTTTGTACTTTGTACACAGCATAAATTGAGGTATACAATATGTCGTCACCTTTTATTGGCGAGGACTAACAACAAACAACAAAGTTTTACGAATGTGTTTGAATAAAGTAGTATAATAATGTTTTACAATAAATTATCATGAACATATTTTCCAGCTTCGGATGGCACAGTCCATATGAGAACAGTGGCAACTATACATTATCAATCAATACGTATGATAACACCACGTTGCAGTTCAACGTCTACTTGAAACCAGGTACATTTTGAACTATAGTTTGTTCCACCCACTTATAACCCTCTACAGTAATCTGCTACCTTTTCCAGGTCAAACTTTGGTATATTAGCGTGTTCAGAACTCCTCAAAATGTTGATAATGTCTTCTGCATGTTTACTACTACTAACTCTAAAAATTTGAAACCAAAGTAATGACTTTTTCATTAGAAAACACCCCCTTGAATAATTGACGGACTACTGTAGGAGTACATCGATTGGTGAAACATACTATAAGTACATAATGCTAGAAGATCCCGACCCCTTCATCCTATCCTGCGCCTCCTCAAACATGCGCTATTTCTCTGCTCTTACCGGGATGTAAGAGACGAGAAATAGTGCGTCAGAGCGAGAGACGCAGGACGGGATGAAGGTGCCGGGATATTCTAGCATACGTACTCTGATAGGTAGTTTGATCTCAATGTGGGTGACAATTTTGCGAACCGAAAAGAACTGCGTTCAAACTACAAACGGAGCGGGATATGACAACATACACTGTATAGGGGAAAACGAACCTTGAAGTTGAGTTCAACATTTCGAGTAATCATCAAATTTTGAGAAAAAGTCGGCTTATATCTTACCAGCAGCTATCTTTGACCTGCTGAAGATAACTGAATTAGTAGCCGGTTCACCTACAGTCTGTGTCATTACCAATTCCAATGAGAGTCCTACAGTATGATTACTTGACTCGTTGAGACCACATACATCCTGCGTCTCTCTGACCTACACGCTCTCTTGTCTGTTGCACACATCCTGCGTCTCTCTGATCTACACGCTCTCTCGTCTGTTGCACACATCCTGCGTTTCTCTGATCTACACGCTCTCTCGTCTGTTGCACACATTCTGCGTCTCTCTGATCTACACGCTCTCTCGTCTGTTGCACACATCCTGCGTCTCTCTGACCTACACGCTCTCGTCTGTTGCACACATCCTGCGTCTCTCTGACCTACACGCTCTCTCGTCTGTTGCACTCAACTATAGTTGTCGTTTTGCCATAAAGACACCTTGCACTGGTTTGATTGATTGAGCGATGCTGTGGGTGCGGACGTTGATTAGCCAACAGACGAGAGAGTGTGTAGATCAAGGATACGCAGACGGTGTGCTCAACGGTTTGAAAAAAACGTCTATATCTGCATTTTAGTGTGTGATTCCCCGTTCAACGTGACACAAAGTTCAACGTATCCCGCCAGTCCGGAGTACTTTCCCATCGGAATCGAATGTAGTTGGAGGGTTGGTTTATGGACAATAGAGAGTTTGATCTACGAGATCAAAGTACAAATACACGTTCACAGTGTGTAAGTGAGTCACGGAGTCGTAGTTGTAGTTTGTAGTTGACACCATCATTCATCGTGATGACCATCATCGTTGGAAAGAGCGAGCCCTATAATTTGGCTTCCAAATCAGTGTTTTCCGACGAATGAAGTAGTCGCTGTTAAAGGGACCGTACCTCTTTAATTTGATGATTTGAGTTATCAGTGGACACATGGGGACGAAAAATGGACAAAACAGTCAGAATTAGTGTAAATTTCGCATTTTGGGGCGTTTTTGAGCAAATTTGAGTACGGCCACAACGCGGAAGCCACAGCACGTACCTATTTTCATGGAGACGCGCACAAATTGTCCGCAAAACGTCCGTGAAACGTATCATAAATTCAATGACGTAACAACTGACATATTTAAAAGTGTTTCAGTTGTCTATGCCTCTTTTTGGTTCAATTAAGATTGAAGTTGTGTGTATTAGAACCGAATTCATCTTTTGACCAAAAGTTTTGCGATACAGTAATCCTTAAGATAGTTTGGCTCATAAAAGGCTTGGTTCTCGACTGATTTCCATTTTCTTTGTTTTGTATAATAGTAAGAGATCATCAGTACACTATCAAAGCAGATTCTTGAGATTTCATGTTTTTTAATCGATCCAAAATATAGAGAAACGGTCCCTTTAAATGTTATAACTTGGAAATTGGCATCTTGCCAGGCTCTCCGTAGGAAACAAGATGGAATTGGCGCATATTGTTTGCCATTGTCAATCTACAGAAGCGAGTGAGCACGCAGGTCACGAAGGCAGCAGACAGGCTGAGATAGTCTGCGTCTCTCTGACCTGTACACTCTCTCGTCGAGGCCGATACAAAGGTGGCTTGGAATTATCTGAGTTAAGGGTGGGTAGCGGGATTTGGCGAGCGGCCAGCCTGTCTGCGTACCTTCGACCTGTACACTCTCTCGACTTGACGAGAGAGTGTGTAGGTCAGAGAGACGCCGGTTGTTCCAGCCTGTCTGCTGATTGGCAGGGAGGTGTCTGAGTATGTATCCAACCGTTTTTCAGGTCACGGTTCCGTCCGGTTACTATTTCAAAGTGGTAACTACCTCGTCCGCTCTCGAGATCAGAAACATCCAAGATCCAGCATCAGTGCTCGAAAAGTAAGCAAAGTAGAGCTGTACGTCGAGTTGAAATTTTTGTTTTTCTTTGAGTTTCTGGAGTTGGGAATTTTTCTTTGACTCGCGAGGTAGTTTCAACAACCCTAGGCTGTACGAATGTATACTGAATGCCAAATTTATGAATTTCTGTCTCTTGCCGGATCGAACCTGCGAGCAAAAGATTCTTAGCAGGGCGTTAACCACTAGGCTATTAGAGCACATGATGGCCAAGCTTTGGAATCGAAGACACGTGTGCGTACACAGCGGAAAGTGAGATATACCGTACCCTTTCGCCATTCCGTGGGCGACGACTATAACTGACATGAGCCTGGTTGTCGTTGAGTCTCGTGTCATACTCACGGATTTCGACTTGAAGAATGGCGATTATGTGCTCCAATCTCAACGCTTCGGTCCTTTAAACTGCAATACATTTTTCAATTGCAGTTTAAAGGACTGATGCGCCGAGATTGGAGCACATAATCGTCATGCTTTAAGGGGCGCCAGTCACCAATATGGAGAAATCACGTTTTGGGACATTTTGTACAACCGTCTAACTTCTCCTCATTTGCGTTATGTCTCGTCGCACAGTGCGCTATGCTAACCTATAATAATTATTAAGCGCTATGTTAGTTTCTAGCCTCGACAGTAATGCATTATTATACTTAAATAAAACTGTTTTTGGTTTTTGTAAATCACTGATTTTTTTCATATAAAACGTTTTTCTTAACATCTAAAGTTGATAAGAATCATGTAAATGTCTTGATTAGTATCCTATCTTCTTTAAAAACGATGGGATTGGGATAACCAAGAGCCCTTCCTATATAAAGCTCAGTACTGTAAAGGACCGCATTCGCGTGACATAGACTATACCGTCTGTGTCCCCATTATTCGAAAGCTACTGTATATTTAACTTCTCTTGTAATTTTAGGATGTACTTTAAGTTACAATAGAAAATAACGCAAACCATTTGTATTATATTATATAATATTGTATAGGATTTGCCAAACCGTTGTGGACACCGTACCATCGATTTTGTATGGGATGGGGTTTGGCGAGCCGCCAGTTTGTCTGCGTATCATTGATCTACCCACTATCTCAACTGCTGGCAGAAAATCAACGACCGCTCGCCCCGCATCGCTCAATCAATTGAACCCTCTGCTGTCTTTATGGGGAAAATGGCGACTATATTATTTATATATTTATTCAGTATCTACTCTGTAAACTGGTACTTGGATGGCAGTTACGCGATGAATATCAACACCAATGACAACATCACTCTCTTTATACAGTTCTACATACAAAAATGTGAGTTATAGTCTGAATTATTCCTACGGAGACTGCTACAGTATACCTTCGAAGTTTTCAGCAATGTTTCGTGCCAATATCAATTCATCAATATTCTACATACAAAAGTGTGAATTATACTAGTAAGACTTTCTTTTTCACAGAAAAAAATTTCATTTTTGCACTTGCACCTATGTGAAATTGGGTGTTTATATTTAGAAGCTAGCGGCATTCTTATCAGTTTTATTACTTTCCACCTGTGCTATGAAAACCGAAACTATCAACTAGTAGTGTAAGGGGTTTCTGAATAAGAAATAAGGAAAATCACCTAAAAGTCACTTACTTAACATTTTACCGTAACAATGAGTACCTCTGAACTTCAAGTTGAATATTTCAATGTCAACATATTGCAAGTTGGAAAAACTTTAAAACAAACGACAAAAATGTTTAACACTTTTCTGAGATATTGTAGCTGTAGTGGGAGCGTTTTTAAGTATATAGGCAAACATGGTAGTAAAGCTTAGTTGTTTTTCGTTCGCAATTCAGAATTAATCTTTTCAAAATTCCCTCCATCTCTCTCTCACTCTCTCCCTCTGCCTCACTCTCTCTCTCTCACTCTCTCTGCTCCCAACAAGTACTAGACGTTCAAATGATAAGGACTATCTTTTTCGTTGCAGTGCCAGCCCGACCTCAACAGACAGTGAGACTCGCCGTAGCTGCTCCAGCTCAACTAATCAATATCTCGTCTAGTTTAGCCACGAGCAACTACTACTTCACCACTAACAACGACTTCGAGGGGGTTGGGGTGAGTAATAATGATAAAGTTGATCAGAAAACGACACGAACTGACATTTGAGAGAAAAACTTATCTTTCTCAGAAAGAATTCGCGCCACTTCTCAGCAATTGACCCCAGCTAGAAAAGCATGTCGGTCAATAATAGGAAATGAGATATTAATGGTGAAGACCATGTTAACATCTAAGTGCTAAAACAGGAAAGGTAAATAAGAAGGAAACTATTATTACTTAGTTGTGAAATCGTGTTACCCGGGCGGCAGACAGAATGAGATGTCTGCGTCTCTCTGACCTCCACTCTCTCCAAGGGGGAAAGTTATCAATGGTTTTAACGCTTTCATTAGAGACTGCACCCAAATGGAGTTTTCATTCTTACTTGCAAGGAATGTCACTGGTTCGGTCGCGAACAAACTTTTCTATTAGGAATTGGTATAGTCGCCATTTCCCCCATAAAGACAGCAGAGGGTTCGATTGATTGAGCGATGCGGGGCGAGCAGTCGTTGATTATTTGCCAGCAGGCGAGAGAGTGTGTAGATCAATGATACGCAGACTGGCTGGCCCCTCGCCAAGCCCCGCCCCTTACAAAATCGATGGTACGGTGTCCACAACGGTTTGGCTCATCCTCTAATCGAGCTCAGAATTTATCGAGTTCTGGTAAGATCAAAATGCAAACACAGCAGCACAAGGCAATAAGTACAGAGTACGTATGCTACGAGATCCCGGCACGTTTATCCCATTCTGCGTCTCCTCAAACATACGCTATTTCTCTGCTCTCACATCCCGCCGGGGTGTGAGAGACGAGAAATAGTGAGGCAGAGCGAGAGACGCAGGATGGGATGAAGCCGACGGGATCTTCTAGCATACCTGCTCTGGAAAACATCGACTTTTCTACTATGGAATTTGACGACGACATGGAGGGGTCGGCAGAGTGTCGCCGGCGGGTCGCCAGCGATTATTTTCAGGACGTTGATTGTGGATAATTAATGTGTTAATCAGAATAGTTTACTTGTCGTTTTTGGTTAGGTGACAGGTTCATACATGAACAATGAAGCCATGAATCTCATCTTCTTCATTCCTGGCGTCGATAAGTATATATGAAGTTTTTATTTTTCGTGAAATTACAAGTTCATGTATCTGATTACTATATACTATATAGAATAATCAGTGTAAAGGACTTTATAATGGTCGCAGGCGACACTCTGCCAACCCCTCCATGTCGCCGGCGACTCGCCGCCAAACTCTAGAGTAGCTGTGAATTCGACTCTAAAAACCTTATATTCTGTTGTATTCTATTTGAACGACATACTGTGTCTTTTATTTCTTCTGTGTTGCAGGTTGCGCTCTCGGTCGCCATTCAAAAAACGGCTGCTACGGACACGACCACCCTGCAAAGTTGTTTTGCTATTTCTCAAATCGCTGGCGCTGCTCTGCGGAAAATAATGAGGTACATACTGTTAGTCAATTGCGGAGTCACGTGAAACATGTTAAACACAGCAGAATTCAGAAACGTGCAACGAAAAAGTGCACGATTCCTCATTAGAATGTTAACTTGACGTGAGTATTCGATTCACTTCTAGTATACGGTACTAGGTTGCTAACCACCTCACTATTTGATCCCCAGAGTTAATCGAGTGGAACATTTCAAATTTCGAGTTGATCTTGGAACTATGTTCTTGAGTTTCCAGTCCAATTCCATATCTAATGGGGTTTTCGGGAATCTAACCGGATTTTTGGTAACCAGTATTTCAGGTTACATAGCAGGTAACCGGTAGGTAACCTAAAACTAAATGTCGGTTACCGTACAAACTAACACTAAAAACCACATTTGCCTTAGCAAAGCAAGTGACTGGTTGTTCAGTTTAGATTACCTACCGGCTACCTATTGAGGTAACTTAAAAAGTGGTTAGCGAAACCTGTTAGGTCACAAAAAACCCGGTAAGATATACTGTTAGTCGATTGCACAACGTGAAAAGTTATAAACACAGCAGAACTCAGAAACGTGTGATGAGAAAGTGCACGACGCCTCATTAGAATTCTCACTTTACGTGACTATTCAATTCACTTCTACTATATTGAAATCACCGTAACTTTCCAACAGCCCCGTTACAGACTGAGTGACGACACATTGAGCTTAAACACATTGAGCGGATGTCTCTTGTCGAAAACTGTATGAGTTGTTTCTCCCCAAACTTTCACTAAGATAGTTAATTCTTGTAAACTACCCATTGTGACACTTTGAACCTTCTGTTGATGTTGAAACTTGACTCACAGGTCGTAGCTTAATACCTTTGAGCCTAATCGTCAACCACTCAATTACAGACTGAGCGACTTGGTGGGGGCCCAATCGACGTATATGACTTTCACTCAGACGAGCAACTGTACGGTTACGTGTCTCGAGACCGTGAACATTCCCGCGTATCTGGTGGCGCAGGAACAGAATAGTAAGTTCAACGTATGTACTCTTTGTAGTTTGATCTTTACACTTTACGCGTACTTTACGAATAGCCGAAGAGCAGAAAGTTCAAACTAAAAACACAGTGCGACAGGGTAGAGGATTTGCCAAACCGTTGTGGACACCGTACCATCGATTTTGTATGGGGCGGGGCTTGGCGAGCGGCCAGTCTGCGCATCATTGATCTACACACTCTCTCAACTGCTGGCAAATAGTCAACTACCGCTCGCCCCGCATCGCTCAATCAATCGAACCCTCTGCTGTCTTTATGGGGGAAATGGCGACTATAGTAACAGGAAGGGCCCATATATTTGTTGTAGTTTCATCTCTATTCACACGTAGATCACTAATGTCGACCAAAAAGCAGCGACAACATACCAACACAAACTAAATTATCACCATACATTGAAGGAGACCGGAACTCAACTTGAGCAGAGGTTCTGTTTCGGGCTGCTTTTAATTATATTGAGATCAGAGAGTACAAATGACTCGTATATTAGTTTGATCAGTCCACGTGACATTCACATGACAATGCCGCGCGACACGCAACGCGTCCAATCAAAAGTAGGATACAGCAGCTTTACGAGAAACCATGTTGCTCTCCGGTCTCTTTTAAAGAAATGATTCATATTCTCAAAGTTCTCTCCAGATCTGCTCGGAATCGACATTTATTCCACGGTTCTTTTGTCGAATTTTTCCCTGACTCCGTCGTTTTCCACACAGGATACTGAAGCTGTTACCGTAGTCAACCCCACGCCTAACACGTACACACGTGTGGTGGCCATTGAGTCCTCGGTACGTTTTATCTCTCTCTCTCTCTCTCTCTCTCTCTCTCTCTCTCTCTCTCTTCATTCTCTCGCTCTTTCTCTCTCTTTTTCTCTCTTTCTCTCTCCTTCTCGCCCTCAAAACTTGAGGATGCACAAGTTCCAATCCATCTTCTTTTGTACCAGGCGGCGTACCAATCCCTCACAAACTCACGAGATACCTCACGAGGTATATCTCACGAGCTCCTCATGATATTTCATTGATTGCTCTGCTACAATGGGGAGCTCAGCTCGTAGCTCGTAGCAGTAGCTATCGGTGACTCATGAGAAACGTATTGGACCTTCTCATGAGGTGGAAAGAATGGCCATTTTTCGCAGGAATAATTATCGATTTTCAATCGATTATCCTTATTATCGACTTTTATCGATTGATTTTCCAGCGCAGCTCGGCATACCTAAACGTCTCGGACAGTTCTCCACAGAAAGTGTCGAATATTTCGTATCCGGTCGGAAGTGGACCAATCGATATTTCCGGACAAATGGTCACTTTCCGGTTTCCGAGGACTACCGACATGATCGTTTTCATTGTGCCGTCTAGTCCGGCTGCAGGTAAATGTGGGAAAATCGATATATCGAGTTATTGATTTTAGCGACCTTGAATCCAAAGTTTGCAAATGTCGTGCTCGTTTACAACCTATATAGTAGTGGTTATTGCTCTTATAAAACATTGGACTGCAGAAAAATAAAACTTATGAAAACATTTCGTTCATTGGAAACTAACTGAAATTATCGGTCAGAGAATTATCACAGTACTTTCAGGCTCATTCTGTCTCATCCTGTCGATTTTCGTAATCTTCCGCCATCTCTTCTGATTTCAAAAACCCCAGATACACATTCTAGTTGTTTATCGATTTTTCAAACACTTTTGTTACGAGTTGTGCTGTTTATGAACATTTTTATTGCTGTTTTTTTTCGAATTTTCACATAATTATCATTCATTCATTGCCGCCAATCTCAAGAAAAAATGTTCATACGAGTTTTTTCGTTTGTAGTCAGATCTCAATACCTAATTTTTACCGACCTTAAATGACGCCATCCACCAATGTGGAGAGACCGAGTCCTGACCCGCGGGGAATCGAGTTCTGACCCAGGGACATTTTGTACAACCGTCTGACTTCTCCTCATTCGCGTTATGTCTCGTCTCACAACGCGCTGAGCTAATCTATAATAATTATTATAAGCGCTATCTTTCTTCATTGGTGTCTTTTTAAAGCAACGGTATCAAACCACAAACCCAGGGTGCTCAGAACGATTGGCGCCAATTTTCTGCAATTGGCAGCTACAAAAGCGAGAGAGTGTGCAGGTCAATGACACGCAGACAGGCTAAGACAGTCTGCGTCTCTCTGACCTGCACACTCTCTCGTTCAGCCAATAATAAAGTGGCTGGCCAATTGGCTGGGAATTGTCTGAGTGCTGAGGCAACAAATTATATAGTGAGTGCCAAATTTATTAACTTCTATCTCTCGTCGGAATCGAACCTGTGAGCAAAATATTTGTAGCAGATCGCCAACCACTAGGCTATTAGAGCACAAAATCATCAAACTTTGGAATCGAAGACATGTGTGCGTACACAGCGGAAAGTGAGATATACAGTACCCTTCCTCCTGTCAGTTGGCGACGACTATATTCGCCATTTTGCCCATAGAGACAGCAGAGGGTTCGATTGATTGAGCGATGCGAGGCGAGCGGTCGTCGATTATCTGCCAGTAGTTGAGAGAGTGTTTAGATCAATGATACGCAGACCGGTTGACAAAACCTATAAACACTGTAATCTAGCCACCGCAATAAACATAAAAGTGATCTTCCATTACTGTTCTAAGAAAAGGAATAGTTTTACAATGCGAAAAATGGATCTCTATAGAATATAATGAAATATAAACTGATTACTTATGCTAGACGAACCCGGCACCTTCATCCCATCGTGCGTCTCCTCAAACATACGCTGTTTCCCTGCTTCTGCATCCCTTCGGAATACGAGTGGCGCGAAATAGTAAGGCAGAGCGAGAGACGCAGGGTGGGATGGAGGGGCCGGGATCTTCTAGCATACGTACTCTGATTCAGCAGGGATGTAACTTTGTCCTATTCCTTTGTTAAAGAATGACAAAATTTGAGAAAATTTTCTCATTCTTCAACAAAGGAGAAAATTCTGACCTCTGAGAAAGGGAGAAACTTCTGTTTCCTCCTTTTAGCATACGTACTTTGAACAAGTACACTGTTCAATTTACGTTCTGTTTTAGAAAAAAAAATTGAATGTACAGGTCTTATATGTTTCGTTACCATCAAACTATCTGAGGTTAACCGTTAGAGGCCCGGTACCTCAATAAAACGTTATACAAATAAACGCGTTCATCACTTGTTGCCTCAGTTATAGAAAGGAGAGATATAACAGTTGGAAACATAAATCGATAAAACCAGGACGAATAACTGATTCAAACGTGGTTCAATGAAGCGGCTAAGTTTATTTCTTCGAATTTACTTCACTTTTCGAAAAAGTTTCCGAGCCTAGAAATTATGCTGGGACGCAAACTCCAGCAGTTGATCTCATGAAAGCCGAGTTGTGAAGAAGATAGTAGCCGAACGAATCGAGTGCAAGAAGGACGATTATGAGGACCAATCCCGTGTCCACGGTCCTTTAAACTGCAATTCAAAAACGTATTGCAGTTTAAAGGACTGAAGCGTTGGGATCGGACCACATAATCGTCCTTCTTTAACAAATGTTTCCTAATTTAGCTAATTTTCTGTCCAAAAGTCTCCATCCCAAAAGACTATTTATGTCTCTTCTACGTGTGATCTGTACATCACTTTTATGGTTAGCGGCGGGTTATTTATGTATACTAAAAGTGAATTGAATAGTCACGTAAGTCTAGCATTCTAAGGGGGCATCTTGCACTTTATCATTGCACGTTTCTGAGTCCTGCTGTGTTCAACATGTTTCACGTGACTGTACACTTTTACCAGTATACAGGTTTGTCTCCTGTTTTATGGTTAGCGGGGTGTTATTGATACGCCATTTTTCCCCTATGAATCATCCGTATTTTCTTATCAGTTTTGACGATGAACGATAAGAATTTCGCCTCTTTCAGGACAAAGTTCCTTAGTGATGATTTATTACGCAAACGAAAGTGGCCAAGATAAATATAGTCGTTACCAAAGAAAAGGCGGGGGGGGGGGGGGGTACTGTATATCTCACTTTTTGCTGTGTACGCTCACATATCTTCACTTGCAAAGCCTGCCCGTAATTTGCTCTAGTAGCCCAGTGGTTGGCGGCTTGCTACGAATCTTTTGCTCGAAGGTTCGATTTTGGCGAGAGACAGGAATTCAAAAATTTGGCACTCACTATAAGAATTCCGCCTCTTCCACGACAAAGCTGCTTGGCGATGATTTATTACGCGAACAAAAGCGTGATAAGGTGAAAACAGAATTGGGAGAAAGATAAACAATAGAAAACTGTCACAAAACATAAACTTTCATAGTTTGTTACTGTGTTTCACCTTTGCGAATGAACTATTCATCATTATTATTGAACAGAATGTTTGTAGCGTAACCAAAAGTAAACACAAGAGCTAGGCTACTACTAAAAAGATGACGAAAAGTTATCAAATTATCACTAAACTATCGACGATAACTGTTACTACTAGTAGTTTACTGAATCATCCACGCTAGACAATTTTTCCTATGAACTAACAAAATTTATGTGTAAAATGGTATTTTAGATTTATTAATAGGTGACAAAGTGAAAACAGAATTGAGAGCAAGATAAATAACAAAAAAACAGTCACAGAACATAAACTTTCATAGTATGTACTGGGTTTTACCTTTGCGAATGACCTTTATATTATTGTTATTAAACATGATAATTGTAGTGTAACCATAAGTAAAATAACAAGATTATGTATACATGGTGTTTTTCATAACAATACAGTCAATAGTAATTGGGTTCCACTCGAACTCTAAGCATGAATGAATGTGTTTCAAGATTGGGGAAAATATACTCCACCTTCTGATCTCTTTGAAATCGAGGGGGGGGGGGGGTTATACTAAACTTCATGATGCTTTTGATTCCTCTTCTCCTAGTATTTTGTGATATTATCCCCCCCCCTTTCGAAAATAAAGTGCGCAAAACGAAACGCAGCAAAGATAAAAGTACAAACCGAGCAAAACAGAAAAAAATTCTATCATTCTCCCCCCCCCCCCCCCTAGCATTCTAGTGATACTATCATCTCCTCCTTTCTAAAGGGATTCAAAAAAGGGAGGGTGCTACTACACTTCTTGATCTTCACTGGCGGTGTAGCAATCCCTCCTATCTCACGAGAAGTTCATACGAGTTTCTCATGAGATACCTCTCGAGATACTCGTGAACTCTCAATGTTGTAGCATAGCAATCAACAGAATCTCATGAGAAGCCTCATGCTAATATCCTATGAGGTATCTCATGAGATTTTTTGAGCTATTGCTACGCCGCCTGGTTGCAACCGTGCCACCCCCTTCCCCTCTAGCATTTTTGTGATACTATCACCCCCCCCCCCCCCTCTTTTTTGAGAACAAGGTGTCTGATATGATAAGCAATGGGTATTCAAGAATGGGGGTCTACTGTTAGTAAATTGCACAGTCACGTGAAGCAAGTTAGACACAGCAGAACTCAGGCGCTGTAGCAATCCCTCCAAAACTGGTGAGATCTCATGAGTGAACCTCATGAGGTCAACTCACGAGGTTCACGAGGAACTGACGAGCTACTCGTCAGCTCACCAGTTTTTCGATCAATACTTACTTTTTCACACTGAATTTCAAAGTGAGAGCAAACTGTATTCACCAAATGTTGTCTATCGAACAAAACTAAATATATAAAGCCAAGATTTTCGAACATTTTACACATACTAGCACCAACACACGTTTATGAAAAATCTCTGTGAGAGAAATTAAGATGCTACAATTTAAGAGGAAAACCCGATTTGACGCATTTATTCACACTTTTCATGAAGGCAACGTATTTAGTACTCATGGATAATAATTCAAATGTTCAATTTGAGAAACTCATATGAAACATTCATATTGACACATTCTTGTATGAATGATTTGTATAGAAATTTTTCATTTTGAATAATTTCCATCGAATAATCAGTAACAAGAATGAGTTTTTGCAACTATAGTTGCACTTTAAACTATAAACCATTTCTATACGAATTATTCATATATTGGCGAAGTATGTGAAAAAATATTCAACTGGATGATTCGAACCGGCGACCTCAGTCTAGGTAGTCCGACTCACTAGCCATCGCGCTGATTTGACACGTTTTCAAAAGAGATGGAAGGCGTGATATACCGGTTCATGCGGCATTTACATTTTGAGAAATATCAACAAGTCTCAAAGCGAAAGAAACAAAGTATATTAGTAGTGTTAGCTATGCTTTAGGAATACATTCACTACCATAAGAAACCTGGAACCGAAGTTCTCACAACTGACAAGTGAAAATGAAGAAATTGAAATGAACACTCTTTTATTCATTGAATAAATACCCATTTTATACTAACACCAAACAACTATCAAAATATTTCGAGCTTCCTTCTTCATACTCTCACAATCTTCAAAACTGTGATTGTTCCAAACATATTATCTTGCAGTCCCGAGCTGAAAATATAGCTTTTGAGATATATCTAGCAGAATTTATATGAAAAAACAAAAAGAAATTGAAAAGAATTAACTTTCAAGATTAAACTGAATGGAATATAGAAAAGGATGTCAATAAGTCGACGGGAATGGAGAATGCACAATCCAATCTCGCACTTTTCAAATGTCTAGAACAATTTAGTTTTTCTTGATGAAACACGATTAGCGAGAAAAACGAAACCTATTTGAAATCTATTTATACATAATTACATTCGAAATGCAGAAACATAATTGGCCGAAACATACTATTTGAGAAAAAGTATGTTAAAAGAAACAAAAAAGTAGTTTAGTAGTGCGGATTAATGAACACAACAATGAGAAACTTCAACATGAAAGGAAAAAAGGAAGCTGGTTCACCTCACCAGCACCTCACCAACAAAACGTGGTCTCCGTTGATTTGATCGTGTGGCGCTCTTCGCCCCTCTGTCCTCTCTAAATAGCACACTGTCTCGCTGCTGCGCACCTCGCCAGCTTACTGGTCAGCGAAACTGCGCGTAAAAAGTTGGTGAGCTACTTCCCAAGTAGCTGACCAGTTCTCAAATTTACAATGGTTAAGCATAGTAACCTCATGAGGTAAGCTCGTGAAGTAGCTGGTGAGTTAGCTCATGAGGTGACCTCACGAGGTTTGAGGGGATTGCTACAGCGCCAGAAACGTGCAATGAAAAGTGCACGATGTCTCATAAGAATGCTAACGTTACGTGACTATTCAAATTACTTTTAGTATACTACACTTCTTGATCTTCCCTGTTTGATACTATCACCCCCTCCCCCCCCCCTTCTTTGAGAATGAGGTGTCTGATAAGATAAGCCGCTTAAATATTTCGGTGCCAAAAGGGCAATATAAAATGTTTTATATCTGTGCCCCTGGCATTCTGTTTGCGACGACATGTTGCGTGCGGCAGTATTCATCTGCTTTCTAAGCATTTCGCAGGTTCACGCGGATGTACCAACGCAATATAGTAAGTTTTTGATAATTAAAATATGTTCGAAACATAGTACGATTCTGTATATACTTTTGTTATGTGTCCTGCAGGTAAAAAAGATGACTATGCACAATAATGTTTTCTGTAAGTACTAAGACATGGCATCTATAAAGTATTAAAAAAGTATATGTTTAGAATTAGCACGGTACTCATCACTATTTTCACGCACAATATAGTAAGTTTTTGCTATATAAAGTATATTTGAAACATAGTACGGTACCAAACGTGTCTTTGTTACTCGAGAATTTGGAACATGGTAGTTATTAGAAAACAATATGTAGAAATTATTGAATTTGTAGAGTTTTAGTTGAATAACTAGAGTTTCAAAAACATGTTATAATGAAAATAAACGAATAGTTAATAGGTGAAAGAAATGAGATTTTTCTTATACTAATTAAAACTTTTTGGTTGAATTGTGGTACCTGTTTGAGGCTTAGTACGGTGCTATACTTGTCTGTGCTATGCTCTCTGAAGAAAGATTCGTACCATTGTGGTAGTGCATTGTGCAACAATCATTGGATCTTTATAGTACTTATAAAAGTCTATATTCGGGAATGGGGATGTAGTACTAGACTACTTTTTTATGTTTCCTACAGCTGTGTGTACATACTGTTAGTCAATTGCACAGTCACGTGGAGCATGTCAAACACAGAAGAACACAGAACGTGCAATGACAAAGTGCAAGATTTCTCATTAGAATGCTAACGTTGCGTGACTACTCAAATTACTTCTTGTATACTACACTTTTTGATCTTCCCTGTTTGATACTATCACCTCCCCCCCCCGCTCTAAAGGGGTACAAGAAGGGACGGTGCTACTACACTTCTTGATCTTCCCTGGTTACAATCGTATCACTCCCTGCCCCTCTAGCATTTTAGTGATACTATCACCCCCTCCCCCCTTCTTGGAGAATGAGGTGTCTGATAAGATAAGCCGCTTAAATATTTTGGTGCCAAAAGGGCAATATAAAATGTTTTATATCTGTGCCCCTTGCATTCTGTTTGCGACGACATGTTGCGTACGGCAGTATTCGTCTGCTTTCTAAGCATTTTACAGGTTCAGCAGAAACTCGTGTGTTTCATAAGAATCTTGACGTAATCTTCGGCGTTGGATTGACTTAAGTAACAGTTTTGAAGTGGGAGAAAAAGATAGAGAAAAATAAAGAAAGAAGAAATGAAAGAGATAATAGAGACAGAATAGAATCGTCAGGTTCAAGCTGGCCAATATCGTGAGTTTCACAAAAACAGTATTTTATACTATAAACGCCGACCCAACTCTCGAAGTACTGCTTTCTCTGATGCTCACTTCAACTTGCTCTATACTAAAAGTCAATCGAATAGTCACACAAAGTTGGCATTCTAATGAGACATCGTGCACTTTGTCATTGCACGTTTCTCAGTTCTGCTGTGTTTAACATGTTTCACGTGACTGTGCAATTGACTACAAAATATTTCCGAGAGCTCGTTGTGAAAGAGAAGCACAGTCAAGTGCGAATGAAGCAAATGTTCACATCTACGTGGTAAAAGACCACGTGAAAGACTCGTATTCCTACTGTAGAGGTCTCAGTAGAATTGAAAAAGACTGCCTGGACCCGCGATGCATGCCAATAGAGGATAGAGTCTGTATACTCTGTTTCACCATTTCACGTCCTTCTACAGTAATCCGTCAATTGTTTGGGAGGACTTTTCTAATGAATGATTCGGGAGCTCAGCTGTTGGTAACCTGGTCGTCGGAAGAGGCCGTGGGAAAATAAATGGTCATCTCAGGCTCAGTATTTTGAGAGGTTACCAACCGCCGCACTTCGCAAGTTGAGAAAGGTCATCGAAAAAGCTCGCTAGGCGATGGTCACCAACCGCCACAGTTAATGACAGATAAAACATGAAACAGATTGCACTGGAATACGCGAATACGACATGATGTTCAGTTTCAGAAAGCACTTTCACACACGTGCATTTTATTGAGTGTCATTTCGCCGCGAAAGTTATTGTTGCATAGGCGGTACAGTGGGTGTCCGTAACTTGTTCACACAGTTTCATATCTTTTTGTTCATTGAAGTCTTTTTTCAGTAATCTATTCTTACTTCTATTCCTAGGCGTTATCTAGCACCCGTGCAATGCAAAAATTCCATGGTCCAACTAATTTTTGCGATGGGGCGACATCCCGACATCGCAGTGAGGAGTATCAGGGGTTAAAGGGACCGTACCTCTATAATGTGCAATGTATGTAATTTTTGAAATATGAAAAAAGTCATTTATTCTGTTTTGAGATGAAAGTTCATATCTTACGTACAAAAAGTTCAAAAAACCACATTATTACCGAGCAAAATAGAAGCCAACAGGATTAGGGTTACTGTAATGCAGCAATCCTTAATCTATCACTGCTTTGTAGTTTTTATGATGTTTAGAAATCTGTTTTCACAGATTTCATATTGGTAATTTGGGCCATGTTTTGAATAAGGTTTCGTAACTTTATGGACATTTTGAAAATTTTGTACGTAGGTGAACTCGGCGGTGTATGTACGTGCGCGTGGTCGCGCCACATTTTGGAGAACACGGAGCAAGACAGGAAATTGACACCTATATGAATGATTTTGGGTTATTAATGTGAACAATATCGACTAGTCAGTTCGAACCTCCAAATTTAAGAGAAACGGTCCCTTTAAATAGGTGTGCAGTAATGCAGTGCTTAATTTTACAAGAAGCAAGAGTGTATGCCGACAGAGTTTCACTTTCACTTGATTCTACTCCGTCTAACTTTCTTCTAACATATTTCGGCTCTTCTTGGCCATATGTTCAACAGAGGTATTTTCATTTCCACTGTCACTGAGTGCTCTGCGCCTAAGCCCTACTAATTTGCCTGCTCGTAAATCGGGACGTATTTGAAATCCACACCTATACACGTTCAACTCTCCACTCGAGCGGTTACCCCTTCTTAAGTTAGTGTAACTTCCACAAACGCACAATTTCCCTTTATAGCTCCCACATTCCCCGAGTACGTAGGACATCTGAACGGGGATAAAAATGTTCTTGTGTACAGTGTTCTTAACACATCAATCACATCAAACCATCTCAACAAAACGTACGACCTCTATGCTATAAGATGTAAACATGCAAAACCTCTGAAGAATTTTGTGTCAATAAAGGTTAGTTTCCCAGAAGAAATTGAGGAACCACGGAACCACTCAAAATATTATCACCGCTCACTTTTTTCGATTTTGACAGCCATATCACGTGAAATGAACTACAACACAATCTTCCCGCATGAAATATATCAAAAACTAGATTTGCATCTTTACACAAGACCAGATGATGTAAGTGTTCACAATTCTACTCTAACGCGTGCTTTTTCCATCGCTCATTAATTATAGATTCTAGAGTTAATTGAGAATTGGGAGGATTTCCTGGATTTAAAACTTTATAAGACTCATCTCAACTAGATTGATGTTGACAAGTATAAATAACCAAGAAAATAGCTCTTCGAATCTTTCGTTCGACAATAAATTAGAGATATTTGTTAACATGTCATGTCATTCTCCTTATGGTTTACAATTATTCTACAAGTGTGGCAGTAAACTGCTCTGCAATTAACAAGTGCGGCGGTTGGTGACCACCAACTAAGAGAGACAACCAAGGGGAACGGTTACCAACAGCCATAGACCCGAATGATTCATTTGGATGATTTCGAACTTCGAGAGTTTGCAGTAGTAAACGTACAGAAGACCCTAACAAAACTTGGGGTCTATCCAAACAGACCAAACTCTGACCTGGAAGTTTGAGCGTATTCCTGTAGATGGTTATAAGTGGGTATAGATCAAATATGAGCGGATGAACTAACCGCTCGTCCAGAAATGAAATTCAACTAGTTTGCAAAAGTAACCGAAGCCTTTCAGAATGTCCTCCCCAGAAAGCTGTGACCGGTGAATTTTCGTATCCCAGTACGTACTACCCAGGCGGAATAGACTGCACCTGGAATGTGAGTCATAGTTAATTTCATACTCACGCTAACATCTACAGTAACCCATTGGTATGTTGTCGCTCGAGTTTTTGATGGTTTTTCATGAATGTTTGCAACATTTCTGATGATTCGAAAACCTTTCTCATTTTTCAATGGCACTTTTTGAATGAAGAATGCAGGACAGTATACTGCATACTGAGCCAAATGTTCAGAAAAAATGTGTTCATACTATATGTTTGACGGACAACTTGGATAAAAGAGAAAACAGAGAAAAAAGAGAGAAAAGTTGCCCCATCTCGCGGTGGTTTGTCGTGGTTTCAGATAAAACTACAACGTTTTGGTTCCCTGTAGAAAATATAATAGACTAGAATTTGTAGAGAAAATGTTAATTGAGCCCCAATCAGTTTTTGAGATTGAACTGCATGGAATATAGAAACGGAGGACAATAACCCAGGAGGAAAATGAAAAAAACCAACCTCGCAATGTGTGCCAAAGCGATGACTAGCATGCCCACATAATAATAATAATAATAATAATAATAATAATAATAATAATAATAATAATAATAATAATAATAATAATAATAATAATAATAATAATAATAATAATAATAATAATAATAATAATAATAATAATAATAATAATAATAATAATAATAATAATAATAATAATAATAATAATAATAATAATAATAATAATAGGTTTATTCCACAAAAATCACACACTTTATCTGATGAGTATCCACGGGAATAACCTTAGAACCCCAAAGGGACGGGATTATAACCCTCCCGTCTTCTGATATGGGGAGCGGGCGCGGAGTTCAGCTGATTCTCGCGTACTTTACTGTAACGCGTTATTTCCGTATGATGCAACATTCACAATTCCCCAGTCTGTTTATTCACTTTGATATGAGTACGTATGCTAGAAGATCTGAAATCTTGCAGTAGGAGTCCTAGTAGAAATGTAGACCATTATACAGTCTCCATTTTCCCCATAAAGACAGCAGGGTACGTATGCTAGAAGATCACGACACTATCATCCCATCCTGCGTCTCCTCAAACACACGCTATTTCTCTGCTCTCACATCCCGCCGGGATGTAAGAGACGAGAAATAGTGAGGCAGAGCGAGAGACGCAGGGTGGGATGAAGGGGCCGGGATCTTCTGACATACGTACTCAGAGGTTCACATTGTTCTAGCTGTATGTACCCGAGGGGAACCAATTCGTAGTCGAGTCGACGTTCCCGTTGCATGTGACGAACTCGTATGGAATGCCAGTTGGACCATCAGGAAGTGGACTCGGGTCAGTTATCAGCCGGGCACGGTAGCAAAGTCATGAAAGTAGTGAGCTCGCCCCGATTGAGGACCTGATCACAGTCTGGCCATATAGTTGCCAACTTTCCTTGTTCAAGCATAGTGGGGGTATTCCAAACCTGGGTCAAGTAGTGTCCAGATAGTTCAGCTCGGAGCTGACCTTTTCAAGAGACTTTGCTACGGTGCCAGATATTCATGCTTGTGTATAGTCGACATTCTCCCCAGAAAGACAGCGGCGGCTTCAATGGATTGAGCGATGCGGGGCGAGCGGTCGTTGATTATCTGCCAGCAGTTGAGAGAGTGTGTAGATCAATGATACACATACGGACTGGCCGCTCGCCAAACCCCGTCCCATACAAAATCGATGGTACGGTGTCCACAACGGTTTGACAAATCCTATACGTATGCTAATATAGTGCTCACATTTCCCAACTGGACTCGTTGGCAGCGTGCCAAAAACTTTGGAAGACTGTTATTTAGAGAAAACCTATATTTTACAGAAAGTTTTCCTGAATACTAACTATAACTAAGGGGAAGAACCCTTCACATGAATTTTGTTTTAAAGAATTCAACATGTTCAAAAACTGCCTTGAAATTTCATTGGCAAGCTGCCCAAGTTCAGTTGGGATTTGTGCGAACTAAATGACAGTTCTCATGTGACTTAGCCGTGGAAAATCTGATACAAAGTATTGCGGTAACAAAGTCCGGACTAAGTACCTCCCTAGTCGCATATTCTAGAAACAAAACTTCTTCATCTTATAACAAAATATGAGGAAATATATGCATTTAAATCTTATTTTTTCTCTAACTTCTATTTTTTTTTCACTTAAAATTCAACTTTATCCATTCAAAACCGCAGTTTTGCCGCATTGAAGACTCAAAAAATGCGCGTGGCATTGATTCTTCGAGCTACGCCTGAGCCTACATGCCACGCCCCCTCATGTCCCCCTCTAACTACCCCAGGTTCTGCCTGAGTGGAAGATCGCGGCACCTTCAAACCATCCTGCGTCTCCTCAAAAAAAGCGCTATTTCTCTGCTCCTACATCCCGCCAGGATGGCAGAGACAAGAAATAGTAAGACAGAGCGAGAGACGCAGGGTGGGATGGAGGGGCCGGGATCTTCTAGCATACGTACACCGGGTTACGTTGCATTTGAAATCAACCAATCGTTTCGTACACATGCAACCCGCTTGCATGTGTAGCCTTAGTTCTTCACTTCAATGTTTTTATTGAATATTCATTCTTATAACTTTAATTTTATTATGTTCAGAGATGGATGGTCTAGCGGCTTTTTGGACAGTGGAAATTACACACTTTCCATAAGCACCGGCGACAATATTACGTTGCATTTTGATGTCTTTTTCCGGCCGAGTTGGTTTATATACTATTTTCCATTTCTATCAAAACAGTATTATTACACAACTTTCAGTTCAATAAGAGTACGTGCAAGTAAACTAAAATATCGAACAGAAGGATTCCGGTCACAAATCGTATGCATATTTTTTCAAGAGTGAACCACTAGAAAACCGTAAATGGACGATTTGAGTACTAGCAATTATCGCTTGCAATTTTACTTCGTACTGCAAAGCGTATTCATAGTTGAAAAAACACACTAGAAAAATGGGAGTTTTGTCCTCTGTCCCTCTGGATGTCGACTCTGCTGGTAGAACATCTGATAATAATAATAATAATAATAATAATAATAATAATAATAATAATAATAATAATAATAATAATAATAATAATAATAATAATAATAATAATAATAATAATAATAATAATAATAATAATAATAATAATAATAATAATAATAATAATAATAATAATAATAATAATAATAATAATAATAATAATAATAATAATAATAATAATAATAATAATAATAATAATAATAATAATAATAATAATTTATTACGGAATCAGAACCAGTACTATTTGTCGTAACATGTCATCTCTACGAGTAGTTCGCTCTTCTCTGGCCTCTGATCTGATACGGACCTCTTTTAAACCCGCTTTTTAGTAGTTTACTATGTATTTGAGTATGTTGGTGTAGATCAAACTACAAACCTCAAACTGGCCAATCAATACCTAATTTCAGTGTGTCCTCAAACGGTGAACGTGACGTCATCCACCACCTATCCCTCCAGCTCAAAGTACTACCCCGCGGGAATGAAGTGCGACTGGAAGGTAGGCTCACAGATGTATTTTTCCTAAATCCGCTAGAAAAAACACGAAGAATAAAAACAGCCAAACAACAAAACAAAGTTGTAACTTCGCCAACAGAACAAAAAAGGACCGGAGCGATAGAGCTATAGTCTGTTTCATGCAACAATAGCCCTCAACAATAAGATTGTAAATCGTTCAAGTAAATTTTTCATATATTGTAGGTATTGTTTATAGTTTAAACTTCGTGATTTTGTTTTCCACACTGGTTACTACAATCATAGAGAACAGTGAATCTAAAAGTATGTTTATTGGTTAAAAGTATGCCTTGCAATATTTGAAAGATTACTGTCTGTATAAAGTTATCGATTGTGGAAACGGAGTATATGTGGGGCGAGCGGTCCTTGGTTACTCGCCAGCAGACGAGAGAGTGTGTGGATCAATGATACACAGACCATAGGCGGTATGCAAGAACATCCCTAGCCGGGATGTAACCCGAGCTCGTCCCGGGTTGGGATAATCGGTATGCACAGGCATCCCGGCCGGGCTGGGATATATCGGCCAGTTCTACAACTAACCGGGTTTTTTTGGTGACCTGACCGGTTTTTGGTAACCCTTTTTCAGGTTACCTCACAGGTAACCGTTAGGTAACTTAAAACTGAAATCCGGTCACCGTACAAACTAACGGTAAAAACCACATTTTGCGTTGGAAAAACAGGTAACCGGTTTTTCATTTTCGGTTACCGACCGGTTACCTATCGAAGTAACCGAAAAAAAGGTTACCGAAAACCGGTTAGGTTACCAAAAAACCCGGTTACATATAGAATTCACCGGATATATCCCGGCTGGATGACCAATTCATAGTTCTGCTTAGCATTATCCTGCTATATTATCAAAAACAATCTGGATATTTGATGAATTGGTGTTTTCAATGTATTAGATGTTTCACGGAATTTGCATAATTGAAGGTATGGAAACCCTATTAGATCTGTGCGAGAAGACTATAAAGTGATATAGGAATGTTCTTGATGAATTGTATTTTTCCAACATCGTCGAAATATACCAAATCTTATGTTCACGGAAAAACTTAGCTTCCTCAGTTCATAAATGATAATTATACATTCATGATGTTTGTTAAATTACGTCAATTACAAGAAAAACCTAAAAAAATCGAGATGAAATTTGTATCCCGGGCGGGGTGCTTAGTGCATAGCGGGGTGGCCATCCCGACAAATCGAGTCCGGGATCTTTCATGCATACGGCCTCAGCATGGCGACTGTAGTAATTAATTATTAATTCGTTCATCTACATTCAAAGAATGTGGCACTCGCTCATCACAGAAAGGGAAGAAAATAGACAAATAATTGAAGCCATATGATTTTAAATGGTTTAAAGTTCACTTTTTGTGCGATGTTGTATTGGAAAGGGTTGAACTCGGAATATATATTTGAATGTATAATATTCTCGCTAACGCAAGCAGTATGAATGAATAGAATAGAATAGATTTATTCAACAGGTGACTTTCCACATTTTGAAATGTGGCACTCCAATTGTTGGATAAAAGAAGAAAATAGATGGAAAGAATGGTATCCCTGTTTTTCTGCTGTCTTCATATACTGTATGCTACAAACATCATGAATGTATAAGTAACAAAAAAAAGAATGCCGTTTCATTGCAGATTTTCGTGCCCGCCGGCCAGTACCTGAAGGTCCAGTCCACCTATTCGCCCTCAGGGGGCATCACGAGAGAGTCCGACACAACCGACACATCCAATCAGAACATTCCATCTACAATTCCGACGACGAGGTAAAAAAGTAATTATGTCTCTACTTCTCTTCTTTAATACTTCAATCATTTTTTTCTACGTGAGTATACGTGTGAAACGTGATCAAATCAATGAAAAGTGAAAAATTTAAAAAAAGTGATATAGTCAATGATAAACTCGATTAACTTTCAGTGTTGGTCCTCTAACTGGGAAACGTGATGAAATCACGTGAGAACACGTTAAAACACTTGAAATAATCAATAACTTTGAGAAACAACGTGAGAAAACGTTAGAAAGTCAATTAGGAACGTGAACTTTTGGTCGTAAACTTTCAGTGATGGTCCTTTGACCTGAAAAACGTGATAAAACGCGTGAATGCAGGAACAAACGTGATAAAATCAATAATGTATGTGACAAAAATCAATAATGCTTTCAGTGAGGGTCCTTTGACCTACTGGAATTTGGATGGAACCTACACGATGAGCATCGATACTCAGAGCAATATCACACTCCACATTATATTCGAAGTGAAACCACGTGAGTGAATTAAATACAGAAATGAAGAAACCGTGAAAAAACGTGAGAAACGTGAGAAAATGTGAAAATGAAAACGTGAGAAAGCGTTAGGTAATTGGGAAAAACGTTGGGTAGTGTGACAAAACGTTGATATAGTTCCCACCATTCCTACTGAGACTCCTACAGTAACCTAACCAACTTTCCGAAGGCGGTTGTGAGGCTGGAAATTGAGTTCATCAAAAATGCTCTCGTATATTAACTGTACCTGAAAAAGAAGAATGACGTTCGAAAATCCTCCACCTCTCCGAAAAAAAATTTAGTGAGGAAAGCGGCTTGGAAGTTTCGAAATCCCACTCTAGGAGTCTCAGTAGAAATGGAAAAGACTATAAATCGCGAAGAATGTTAAAAAGTGGGAATTGAAATCAGTGTATCATTCTTATGCTTTATACTTTATCATTCAGTGTATACTTTATCATTCTGTCCTCAAAGCTTCCCTTTCAGATACATTTGCCTTCACTGTTTTTTTTCGATTTTGGTCTCCTTTCGGATTTTGTTTGGTCTTTTTTGGTTCATTACTGAATATTTATACTAGAAGCAAAATGAATAGTCACGTAAAGTTAGCATTCTAATGAGGCGTCGTGCACTTTGTCTTTGCACGTTTCTGAGTTCTGCTGTGTTACCATGTTTCACGTGACAACACTTTGAACCCTACGGTTCAACAAATATTCTGATTCTTATTCCGCTCCTCAGTTTGGCACGTAATACTGCTTATCAGCGAGAGTTGTAACCATTTTGGACGGCTTATAGGCAGCTTATTATTTTATCAAAGACACACGGTTCTACCACGATTAAGCAACACTTTGGTTATAGTAAGAGGGGTTTAGCTGATTCATTTCTTAACGAGATGCTATGAATGAGTTGTATAGTTGTCGCTTGAAGAACGGTAGAGGTATACTGTATATCTGACTTTTTACTGTGTAAGAGCAAATACACAGGATTCGTGTTCAACGTTAATGTTGTCTCAGTTCGTGTAGTGGTTAGCGTCCGCGCCTCTCAAACGTTTAGGTCCGGCTAGAGTCTCACACGATGCGGATATTTTATGAACTTGGCACGCCTCTCACTTCCCAACGCGATACCCGAATTAGTTACCGAGAGAGAGCGAAATATATGGGGGAGGGAGAGAGAGGACGAAAGAACAGGAAAAAAGAGAGGGGGAGAGATGGAGGGAGGTAAAGAGAGGATGGCGATGGAACCTCATAGACTGTTGCAGTGCCAACGCGAACCCTGCAGACAGTGAAGCTCGCCGTAGCTGCTCCAGCTCAACTAATCAATATTTCATCCAGTTTAGCCACGAGCAACTACTATTTCACTACCAACAACGACTTCGACGGGGTTGGGGTGAGTGTCTTCATTTTCGTTACTGTATGATTCTGAGGTGAAGATAAACTTTGTTCTGGCTCACTTTTATGTAAAAGTCTGGTTTACGAAATAATACACTCACTACTTTCCATTCATTGAATAATATATGTATTAACTTCATCCCAGTTAACTTGTTTTCATTTAACCTATATCTGCTTATCTAATTTCCGGCCATTTCAGTGTTTCAGAGCAAAAAAGTAGCGTATGTTCATTAGAGTCGGGATTGACTACGTAGAACTACGTTTCACAAATACTAGTCTCTGAGCTACCAGTTCAGTTCTAGTTCTCCTTTTACTGTGTCTTTTATTTCTGCTGTGTTCCAGGTTGCGCTCTCGGTGGCTGTGGAAAACACTCAAAACCCGCCGGACATGACCCAATTGAAGAGTTGTTTCGCCCTAATTTCCTCCGATGGTAACGGTCTCTATAAGCAGATTAGAACACGGTATTTATATTTATATATTTGTTCATTTATACATATACATTCAAAAACGTGGCACTCAATAACTTTTAAAGAATGGGGTATATACTGGAAGTGCCTTTCGTTAACCACTTGTTAACCCCAAATGTCCCAGAGAAACTTTGTAAAAAGGGGGTTGCAAACGAGTTGGTTAACAAAAGGGTCAACCAGGCAACCCGTTTAAGGTTACCGAATAGGGTTAAAGAAACACTAGATTCCTTGTGGAATTGGTCAAGGCACTGAAAATTCTGAAATCTTACAGTAGGAGTCCTAGTAGAAATGAATATAGCATAGAATAGATTTATTCGCGATTCAACACGCGATTTTCCACATTGTTGGATGTGGCACTAGGAATGATGAAAAAAGTATTGTGACCCTGTTACTATGTGAAGACTATATAGTCGCCACTTTCCCCATAAAGACAGCAGAGGGTTCGACTGATTGAGTGATGCTCAGACGATTCGCAGCCAATTGGCCAGCCTCTTTTTTGTTAGCTGAACGAGAGAGTGTGCAGGTCGGAGAGACGCAGACTGTCTTAGCCTGTCTGCGCGTCATTGACCTACATGCTCTCGTTTTTGTAGCTGGCCAGAAATTTGGCTCTAATCGTTCTGAGTGCTCAGAACGATTAGCGTCAATTTTCCGCAAATGGCCATTTACAAAAACCAGAGAGCATGCAGGTCAATGACGCGCAGACAGGCTAAGACAGTCTGCGTCTCTCTGACCTGCACACTCTCTCGTTCGACCAATAAAAGTGTGGCTAGCCAATTGGCTGGGATGTGTCTGGGTGCGGGAAGGGCGGTCGTTGACTACTTGCCAACAGTTGAGAGAGTGTGTAGATCAATGATACGCAGACTGGCTGGCCTCTCGCTAAACCCCGCCCCTTACAAAATCGATGGTACACGACGGTTTGCAAAGGCCTATATTTTACAGACTGGATACACTCGCTGGAACATTGGATTATGATAACAAACCTCTCAGTCCATTGGAAAATTTGAACAACAATTGTACGGTCACGTGTCTGGAGAGCGTGAACTTCCCCGTGTATCTGGTGGCTCAGGAGATGAACAGTGAGTTACGAGAGAACAAGAGAGAGAGAGAGAGAGAGAGAGAGAGAGAGAGAGAGAGAGAGAGAGAGAGAGAGAGAGAGAGAAAGGGGAAGAGAGAGGGAGAGAGAGAGAAAGAGAGAGAAAGAGAGAGAAAGAGAGAGAAAGAGAGAGAGAGAACGAGAGAGAGAGAAAGATGGAGAGAACGAGAGAGAACGAGAGAGAGAGAGAGAAAGAGAGAGAGAGAGAGTGATAGAGAGATATAGAAAAAATCAAAAAAAGGAATAAGCTAATCCGTTTCTCCAGATCTTCTGGGAATCTCCTTGCATTCAACCTGGCTCCTCTCCAACTTTTCGTATACCTCTGAGTGGCAAAGACAGATAACTGATGTGGTGACGGTGATCAATCCATCGGCCAGTATGAACACACGACTGGTCGCCGTCGAGTCGGCGGTACGTCTCTCTCTCTCTCTTTCTCTCTCTCCCCTCTCTCTCTCTCTCTTTCCCTCCCCCCCTCTCTCTCTCTCTCTCTCTCCCTCTCCTCCCCCTCTCTCTCTCTCTCTCTTTCTCTCCTTCCTCTCTCTCTCTCTCTTTCTCTCCCCTCTCTCCCCCCCTCTCTCTCTCTCTCTCTGTCTCGCTTGATTTCATCGATTTTTTTCTTCAGAATACTGATGACTACGTGAACGTCGCGGACAGTTCTCCACAGAAAGTGTCGAATATTTCGTATCCGGTCGGAAGTGGACCAATCGATATTTCCGGACAAATGGTTACTTTCCGGTTCCCCATGGCTTCCGGAACCAAGATCTTCATTGTACCTTCTAGTGAGGCCGCAGGTGAGCTCTCTCTCTCTCTCTCTCTCTCTCTTATTATTTTTCTTTCCCTTTCTGTCTCTCCCTGCCGCAGGTGAAGTCTTTTTCATCAAATCTGTTTGTAGGTTTTGAAGTTTTCGCTAGAAAACGGTCATTGGAACTTAGAACAAGCGTCGTTGCAAAACAGTAGATAACTGTTTATACAGCGTGGCTGTCATAGATATTGATTTTCTCTCTCGTCGTCTGACGTCTCTTCGGGGCACACTATATCTCTAGATTTGTTGCAAAGTTTCGACCAAATGCGAATTTGTGATTAAGAGAGCGCGTTCCAAGAAACTTTGAGCGTGTACTGTAAGTTTCAATAGGAATGAAAAGTGTGGACCAAGTTGTAGTAGTTTTATCTGCTGTTTCGATTTCTTGGTATCTCGGGTTTAATAATACATTCATTCTATTAAAGAAGGACGATTATGTGGTCCAATCGCAACGCTTCAGTCCTTTAAACTGCAATACATTTTCCGATTGCAGTTTAAAGGACCGTTGACACGGGATTGGTTCATACAATCGTTCTACTTTAACATTTTAGTTACCTATCAATTTTCCATGTAAAACCACCCTATTTTCAGGCCCACTCTGCCTGACCCTGCTATCGATCTTTGTACTCTTCCGTCAGCTTTTCTAACTACAGCTACCTCAACAGTATTTACATATTTCACTGATCCTTGGTATTGCAAACTATATTGTGGAATGAATCTATAATTTTCAATTTTGTTTTAATTTTCATAATTTTCATGTTCTGTACTTTCTCCGACCATTCCCAGCCACCTTGGTAACAGCCTCGGCGAGAGAGTGTGCAGGTCAGAGAGACGCAGATCTACATATTTGCCTGTCTGCGGCCTCATCGACTCCCATGCTCTCTCGCTTTTGTAGCTTGTTGATCACATCACATTGGCGCAAAGTTTACGAATAAAACACGATTAAGACTTGAGTTTTACATCAAACTTTCAGAAAAACCTATAGTGAAACATTTACTTCCAGATTGAATACATCATCAATCAGAGTTAATAAAGATACATGTAAATTAATTAATCATGCCCATAACGAGAAAGAGATCAAACTGTGATAATTCTGACCGCGACCAAAGAATCAATACTTCAAGAAAAAGTCTGTTGTTGAAGCAGGACGACTATGTGGACCAATCCCGTGTCAACGGTCCTTTAAACTGCAATTGAAAAATGTATTGCGGTTTAAAGTTCTGAAGCGTTGCGATTGGACCACGTAATCGTCCTTTTTTTTAAACCACAAATAACTGCACCGGAATTCTAAATAACACACTCTATTGTAAAATTCAGACAGTATCTAACTAAAAAATGCAAAGAATAGATCGAAAACAATATAAGTTAGAGTTGTAACATCAGATAAGAACTCAAAACGCAAACTGTAGTTTGATCTTTGATCTTCGGTAGGTCAAAGATCATGTCTGGACTACATTTCTAGGCTCCGCCTCCATTTCTTCCACCATGTACGCCGCCTGTTTTCCCGTCAATTTGGAGCGAAGCCAAGACAAAGTGAACCAATCGATAATTGCACTGAGGGCACCTGAAAAACGTGAATTTTGTAAAACCACACTTTTACACGGTGAGACTGCTCCCCAATTATTGGGAGTTTTGCCCGCAGTTGAAAAACGGCGTACCCCGCCAATTGAAATGCCGCCGGTCATCAGCCTAGACAGGGCGCGTACCCACGCGGAAAAAATGTACTGTAGTTTTTTGGCACGACGCTTGGTTGAAATTTGCATACAATTTATCAGAAAGTGCGCTCCATTAATAAAACCGCTCGTGCATTATACGCGGTGCGGTTTTGTCTTTCCTCTGTTTTTTCACTTGGACCGTTTTTGTCGAGCCGTCTCACCGTGTTTATACCTAATGAGAAACGGTTGAACATCGCACAAAGCGGGATCAAACTACAAACACCAATACACACGCCTGCTTTTGCGAGAGTGAAACCTGTGTAAATGATTTGACCTACCATAACATTTTTCATGTTTATTCATGTTTTTTCCACTTACTCCTATAGTATAAATGAGTAATTTGAACTACCCTCAGCCATTGCCAATAGTACTACCCAGCATTTAATTTCATCAAATGTCAAAATTTCAGAGGAAATCAAAAACATAATTTCTATCTAGTTGGCCGTTTGTCTCACAGCTATAACCTATATTTCCAAACTATGAATAGAGGCTAGTTAAAAGTTCAATTAAAATGAGAAGACACGCTAAAGTTTATAAAATACAAACTTTAATTAATTTGACCTACCCTTGCCCATAGTCCCGATAGTGCCGCCCATGATGTAATGACAGTAGACGATGCTGATCAACAGACACACGAATTGGCCCAATAACACGAGTGGCTGGTGGCCCGAGGAGTTGAACACGCTCTGGAAAACAATCAATAACTTGTAGATCAATATCTCTCGAAACAATCGATAACTTTCGAGCTTAATGGTGTAGCTAGTACAGGCGAAAAATGGATAGCAACATGTAGATCAAACGCATTACTTCTTTTTTTGTCGTCTATTGGTATTATATTATCACACTCTTATCAAGTTTCAAAACTGAAAGCTACATTTTTTTTTCAGTTTTTTTCTGAAATTTTTTTTTCTCGAACTCCCCTGATCAATACGCACGCATACAGCCAACAACGTTCCATAACCTCTTTGAATCAACAAGTCATCAATCGGTAGATACAAAACAAACCGATCAACGGATCAATCAATCAATAAATCAATACCCGTACCATTCCGCTGACTAGATAGTGTGAGGAGAGGGCGACCGCAGCTGGAACGAAGCCCATCGCGCTCCCGTTTCCACAATGGTGACAGCTGTCCCAGACCTGGAATCACAAACTGCGTCTCTTCAGTTTGCACACTCTCTAACCTGGTCAGACTGCCGGAGACAGAAACCTGCGTCTCTTCAATTTAGACACTCTCTCGGCTGATTTTATCATCGAAAGAATCCTGCGTCTCCTATCCCACACTCTCTAACCTGATCTGACTTTTCTCTGCGTCTCTTCGACCTACACACTCTGTCGTACGCCCTTCATTACTGGACGGTTTAAGTCCAATATGTTTCCCCGTACCATGAATTATTGAGTGTTCATAGCATACTATCTCTCTACTACTAATCCACTTTCACTTCCAAGTCACGTGAAGAAGCGTGTACAAATCAACTAATTGTGTATAGAGATGATACTTGACCTATAACCCTTCTAACCTAGGCCACTCATACTTCCCTAACCAACTAACCATAATGGTCCAAGTCACGTGAAGGAGCGTGAGAATGCAGGCTGAGAGGGCGTAGTAGAGGGGCAGTAGTTGACCGGCGGAGTTGACATCCGGGGAGAGGGTCTGCAATGGGACAAGGGTCATTCTCTAGAAACTTACATTAATATCATTATTAAAAGAGCACGATTATGTGGACCAATCTCGCTACTTCGATCCTATAAACTGCAATACATTTTTCAATTGCAATATGAAGGACTAAACGTTGGGAATGGCCTACAGAATCGTCCTACATTAATACTATCATCATCATTACTATTGTTGTTGTGGGTGGAATTCACATTGCTACAAAAAACCGGCCAATTCTACAACTAACCGGGTTTTCAGGTAACCTAACTCTTTTTTGGTAACCTTTTTTTTAGGTTACCTTGGTAGGTAACCTGAAAGTAACCCTAAAAATAAAATCCGGTTACCGTTCAAACCAACGGTAAAAACCATAATTTGCGTTAGAAAAACAGGTGACCGATTGTTCATTTCAGGTTACTAACCGGTTACCTACTGAGGTAACCTGAAAAAGAGGTTACCAAAAAGGGTTAGGTTACCTAAAAACCGGGTTAGATATAGAATTTACCCAAAAAACCCACTGCGAATGACTATCATGAAACTACAGATCAAACTACAAACACCACAGCTACTGGTCTGGAGTATGCTTGAAACGGAAACTTAAGTACGTTTTCGAGATTTGTTAATTTTGTGAACCCCGGTTATTTTCGTGGTTACCCCACCTTCAATGCCTCCGGCAGACCAACACTGCCGGATCCGGAAAACTCGGCAAACACGTTCATTGTGAGGAATAGGGCCGCCATCACACCCATTCCCAGGCCGCAGACCTGAGAAGATATTGATTTATCGATTTTCCTAGAATGCGCAGTTCTTCGGAGAAGGGTAACGCTTTGGATCATAATAGAATGGAATAGAATAGATTTATTCGCGATTCAGAACGTGACTTCTACTTACACAATGGAGAGACAAGTGTAGATATTGATTGATCGAATTTCCTAGAATTTCTTGATCTTTGATTCTTCGGTTTTAGTAGAATCGCAGCAATTGGTTTAGAAGAAGTTTCCAATAGAGCGATTAGCTTTTTTGCAGAAAATTTAACTCTTTTTTTTCTGTGTGATTCAGTGCGCATACAATTCTCCTTACAAGACTATATACTTAGACAAGAGAACCAAACAACTTGAACTAGTTTTCACCGCCATCCCTAAAGATCTATTTTCCACAAGGTCAGGTTAAAGTTCAAAGGTCAGTAGGTCAAAAACTCTTCAACTCACAATGGCCAACATATGGCGAGCGTTGTGCAGATCGGAAACACCGGGTGCCACGGAAACACTACCCGGTTGAGTCATCTTGTTCAGGCCACTGAAAAAGGTAAGAACACTGGTTTGTAGTTTGAACATGAACAAGCCTACACTTGATACAGTCTTATACGGTGAATTCTATATGCAACCGGTTTTTTTTGGTAATTTAACCGGTTTTTGGTCACTCTTTTTTCAGGTTACCTCTGTAGGTAACCGGTCGGTAACCGAAAATTCGAAAAGCTGTTACCTGTTTTTCCAATGCAAAATATGTTTTTACCGTTCGTTTGTACAGTAACCGGATTTCAGTTTCAGGTTGCCTACCGGTTACCTGTGAAGTAGCCTGAGAAAAGGGTTACCGAAAACCGGTTAGGTTACCAAAAAACCCGGTTACATATAGAATTGGCCGTCTTATACATCTATCAAAAATACGGTAAATCTTTGCTTCAAAAACTTCACAGCGCTAGAAAAAATGAATCAACTAGGTAGGTTAAACTGAGCGGCTTCGTTGTTTGAACCTCCACTTTAAAGTAAAGGCGCCCCATGAAGAACATGATCATTGATTTGACCAGGCCCCAGGCTCAGACGCTCAATCGATATTCATATTTCGCACGTTCTTCCAGCTTGAGGGCTCGCAGCCTTTTGTTGCAGATGTGAAGTATCTTCCATATGTCAACAAGGTGGATTTTCTCTTAAAGAAGGACGATTATGTGGACCAATCCCAATGTTTCAGTCCTTTAAACTGTGCAATACGATTTCAATTGCAGTTTAAAGGACCGTTGACACGGAATTGGTCCAGACAATCGTCCTACGTTACCCCTCGTACCGTTGTGCCTTCTTGCGCAGGGGCTCGTGAGGGAAGAGAGACAGAGACGTAGAGAGAGAGAGAGAGAGAGAGAGAGAGAGACAAAGAAGAGAGACAGAGACGTAGAGAGAGAGACAGAGACGTAGAGAGAGAGAGTAGAGAGAGAGACAAAGAAGAGAGAGAGACAAAGAAGAGAGAGAGAGGGAAATCCCTCGTACCGTTGTGCCTTCTTGAGCATCCAAAAGTAGAGCACTCTCATTGACTCCTGTAGCAGGATGGAGGTCCCGACCGCGAACGGAATGTTATTCCAGAAGAGAGAGATCAGCACCCAGAGGAGGGACGAGACGAGCAGAGACACCAGCCACAGGAAGGCCCTGGAATTAGGAGAACGCGGGTGACACAGAGAAAGTGGCCCATATTGATGTGTACTTTGTAGTTTGATCTGACAACTGGCATACAAAACCCAGCCTCTTCGGCCAGGTGACTCCATAGGTGAAAAGTCGAGCAACTCCTAGTCCCCCCACCCACACGATTACCCGAAACCTCCCTTTTAGGGCCTTTTGGTTCCTTGACTTTTCACCTGAGTTGTGATAGTATAATTAGCAAGCTGCTAAATGTGCGTACAAACTCTTAGTCATTCAAAAAATCATCAATAATAAGTTAGCTAAACGGAGAATCCGGCTGAAATTCGATTGAGGCCTACGAACCACCCTATGAACACATACCAGATTTGCACAAAATAGCATTACTACCTTTGAAAACTTGCAACGTACCCCAATATAAGGAGATTAATATTCACGTGCTCTCACGTGAGGTCACGTGACATTCCTCAAACCAACCCCAGTATGAACAGAATGACCTTCACGTGATCTACAACAGAAAGACACGTGTTTTCACGTGACTTTTGCATGTCTTTCACGTGTCTCTTACCCCAATATGAACAGAATGATCTTCAATGGATCGGGTGCCACTAGTCGTACGAAGAGTGCGAGAGACGGAGAGAACGCGACCAGATAACAGCCGACAGTCAACACCACTCCCATCTGCAACAGGGTTACGGTACTTTTGGGTTACTGTAGTTCGGGTAGCAGAAAGGATACTGTACTATGGGTTACTCTACGTGTTGGGGTGATGTACTCTGGGTTACGGTAATATCGAGATTACTATACTTTTGAAATAGTGTAGCTTTTGAAATAGTGTTTGAAATAAATAGTTGAAATAATGTGCAAGCGTACGATTTTGGGATAGACGGTGGTACTGTAACTGTATCGACAAAGATCTGCATCTTAAATCAGTTACGATAACGGCCATATTACGAGAAAAGTTCTATGAATACCGCTCCTGGACTAGAAACTACAGTATAGTCTATTTCACGCCTCAGTAGCCCTCTACAGTAAGATAATAAAACTTTCAAGTCAATTTTTCATATCTTCTAGGCAGTGGAAATAGCCTAAACTTCGTGATTTTGCTTTCCACATTGGTTACTACAAGCATAGAATACAGTAAGTCTTAAAGGCTGTTTGTTGGTTAAATAAATCCGCCTGAAAATGCGGAAGATTACTGTAGAAAGTCATGGATGGGTGAAAGACTACCTCACAGTAATTTGGATTCCCTGTTGGAACACCACGAAAATCACATCAAATCAATAACACTCCGTAATTCAACGGTGAACAACCGAAAAACGCTTCAAAAACCAAAATTCTTCATTAAAACAAAGACTATATACTGTAATAAATATGTATCCGCGAGAAGTTCGACAAAAAACAACCTGTATGTAGAGTCACCTATCTATATAGTGCAATTTACAACGCGAATACGGGGGGATACACAGCAGAAAGAAAGAGATACAGTAATCACAGTTGAAAAGGACGATAACCTCTCTACACACGGGGGGGGGGGGACAGTTGCACGTTGTCAGTATATAATAAGTTAAAGGTTATAGATTCGCTTGAACAATGGTCTCAACTGTTTGTAGTTTGATCAGTCTGCTCGAATTCACAACTTCTGCTGTGTGTACCAGATCAGACTACAACTATAGCATATGGTTATTCTACAAAAGCTCAGATTAAAGTAGGACGATTATGTGGACCAATCCCGTTACATCGGTCCTTTAAACTGCAATTGAAAAATATATTGCGGTTTAAAGGACTGAAGCGTTGCGATTGGACCACATAATCGTCCTTCTTTAAAGGACTGAGGCGTAGCGATTGGAGCACATAATCGTCATTCTTTATAGGTCTACTTTACAATAGGTCATCAAAGGAAAATACTACAAAACACTACTGATAAAGCACAGACAAACACCCAGAAAAGAAGAGATACCGTAGTCGGTTAATTGAAAATCAGATTTGAACAGTACAGAGAGCAGTTATTTTCGCTGGAAATGTTAACTTTTGGCACCCATATTGAGCGCAAATATGAAATCGATCAATACTCATCAAAACTACTATTAAGATAGCGAGAAAACTTTAACTCAATTTTTGAAAAAAAAAATATTGAATAAGAAAAATGCTCACCCAAGGCACTAACTTTACGCTAGACACCAGGTGAAAAGCAGACAAAGGATTGAAGCAAACTTTTTACAGACAGAGACAGAAGTTTGAGCAGATTATGCTTCGACTACGGCAGGGAAATAGAATCTGGGGGTCATGAATGATGGGGGCGGGGTCTAGTTTGATCGACAAAATGGGACCGATCGTCACGTAATCAGACACAGAATGTTACAAACGATATTTGATGCACGTTATAAACAGAAGCCCTATTTGATAATATTACAAGAACATCTTACAAAAATGTATGATCTGGTCCTAGCTACACTTAACAAAGGGGGCGTGGCCTAACTCGATCTCACTTTGCAAAGGGGGCGTGGCCTGATTCGCTCCACTATAAAGGGGGCGTGGCCTGATTCGCTGCGTTACAAAAGGGGCGTGGCCTAACTGTATCTCACTTTACAAAAGGGGCGTGGCCTGATTCGCTCCGTTACAAAGGGGGCGTGGCCTAATTCGCTGCTCAGTTGACCTTGGCGTAGCTGGGCGGCGAGAATTTTCTGCGCAACGCTTTCACAACGTACAGCGGCAGGCAGGAGACTACCGTAATTGCCGTTGTTTTCGAGACGAAAACCCAGGAAAGCACGAACTGTCGGTCAAAGTATTGATCGAAAACGATCAGCGACACCGCGTACAGCCCAAGGGAGAGCGCCTGAAATCAATCAATAATTAATTGATAAATCAATAATGTTACAACCTATGATCGGTCTCCATTGCTACTCCTGCAATCAATCAATAAACATACATGTGTGCTTCGAAAAATCGATAACCAGCGATCGACCATGATGAACATTTATGCTGATTGATCGCTATTAGCGAGTCAGTCACCACTCAAATAGCTTGCCTTCTGAAGTTGCAGCTTTTCATAAACCTTGCTATTCTACTAGTTACACCATTGTAATACGGCGCCCCCTCAAAAGGCGAAACGCAATTTCCCATAACTAGGCTCAAAATGGTTTTTTTTTCAAAACTGTTCATTTTAAACTAGCATTGTCAGATTGTCACTTTCCATTACTATACTATAGCCCCCCCCCACCCCGCCAATCTGTGCCAACAGCATGGCTCCATAATCGCAACCATAATCAATTTCGTGAAAATTGCCCATAACTTGTCTCAAAATCGTCCGATTTTCAAAAACTTTTTTCGAAATTAAAGGTAGAAACCGTAGTTAATGATTTCCATTATAGTATATCCCCCCACCAACCTGTGCCAACAGCATTGCCCAATGCCACGTGTGTACCGTCATCGCAACCATAATCAGTTCTGTGACAATCAGAGCCGAGAATGAAATAGAAACCACGTGGATGAAATCCGCATCAAACACAAGGAGGGCACCGTACATGATCACCGCGCCTGTAAACAAAAATACATATAAAAACGAATAAAATTGATAAATAACTTGTTTGTTCTACTTTATAGATCTGCATCACAGTCGCAAATCACTGCGCCTGTAAAACGCGTGCATATGAAACTACCATTAATTAGAGTAACTGAGCGTCAACAACGGAACAAAACAACTTTTCTGCCTGAAGCAGGACGATTATGTGCTCCAATCTCGGCGCATCAGTCCTTCAAACTGCAATTGGAAAATGTATTGCAAATTAAAGGACTGAAGCGTTGAGATTGGTCCACATTATCGTCCTTCTTTAATACTGTCTGAAGCTAATTGAGCTACCTTCAAACTAGATTCGAAAAGTTGAGTCCTCTCGAAATGAGCGACGTACCAACTAAACCTTCAGAGCTCGATTAAAGCACTATACCATAGTTATTACGCTAAAATGTGTAGGTAAACTATTCGTGCAACTTCGAACAACCTTTAAAGAAGGACGATTATGTGGTCCGACCTCAACGCTTCAGTCCTTTAAACTGCAATACATTTTTCAATTGCAGTTTAAAGGACCGTTGACACGGGATTGGTCCACACAATCGTCCTGCTTTAAGGCTATTCAGAATCCTGTTACCCTGAAATCAGCGATAAAAGTGTTGAAACTTACCCTGATACAAACTGATCATGACCCAAATGCAGAACGTCTTGTACGAGAGCGATCTCCCCTTGCCTAACTCCTGGTACAGCTCCGGGTAGGTCAAGGCGTTGGTGGCTGTCACATCCCGATCTACCACCAGAGAGAAGACTGGCAGCATCGTGTACGCCGTGGAGTAGCTGGAAACGAAAAGTTAACAACTTACCCGAACTATGAAGTCATACTTTTTAATTCTCCATGTTTTCTTTAGAAACAATTCCAATTTATATTTGAAATTTTTATGTATTTAATAAAATTTTATTACATAAATAACCATTAAATTAGTAAGTTTAACCTTATTATTATCAAAACATCCATAAAGTAGGTAATATTCTCACACTCGCCAAAAACTTGGCAGAAAGTTCTGTAACAATGTGGAAGCCCGTATTTTTCTCATTTTTTTTCATCAGATAACCCAGCCAACGTATGTGTGTCTTGCAATGATTAGTTCAAACCCTCCAAATACAAATCACAATTGTTCCTTTGCTATACTTAATTATAGTCTGTTTCGCCAATCGATATACTCCTACAGTAATCCGTCAACTATTCAAGGAGGTGTTTTCTAATGAAAAAGTCATTACTTTGGTTTTAAATTTTCAGAGTCAGTAGTAGTAAACATGCATAAGACACTATCAACATTTTGAGGAGTTCTGAATACGCTAATATACCAAACTTTGACCTGGAAGATATAGCAGATTACTGTAGAGGGTTATAGGTGGGTGGAACAAACTATACAATAGTAGGAAAACTTTCCAAAGAACTAAATAAGAAACTTACGCGACCATGAGTACTCCCTGATACAGGGAGACCGAGGCGAAGTAGAATACACACGAGAAGATGGCCTGCATCGTGGAGATGATCAGACCACTGGAACAGTTCGAAATAACATTATTTGGAAGCTTAGGCCTCAGATCAGCACGCATAACAAAACTACAAAACTAACAAAGTTCTAAAACGACTGCCAGTTGATTGAATCATCACGTGAAAAGTGTCAAAGTGTGACACGTACACTTTGACGCAATTCACTTATATTATTATACACAGAAACTCGTCAAATTGAATGGCAACACTCCTTTAAAACGTCCAAAAACCCAACGCTTACATATGAGTAACAGTAAGAAATCGCCATTTACAAGTTTCAAACTTCAAAACTGAACAGCACATCTCTATCTATCAGCATTATTTCCGAATCACGATAAAACCAAAGGCATACAGCCTCTTTTCAAGTTTCAAACTATTGGTACATGAATATCGTTACTATGGAAAATAATCTTTAATCTTTCGTACTGATTGATGCATGACCAACTGCGACAGTGCACTGAACCGTTTGTACTCAAAACTTTCAAAAGTTAATCAATAACCCTAGTATATAGGTAGAATAACTAGGAAAAATCAATCGTTGCTAATATGAATTTAAACCAACGCCGTACCGATGCATGACGAACTGCGACAGGGCGCTCGACCGTTTGTAGCAGAATCTTCCGTGTACCAACAGCAGGCGACAGACATGAGAGAACTGGGTGATGGAGAAGTCGGCTGCCAGAGACGCTTGTTTACCTAAACAACAAATAATGATTTAAGAGGCATAGTTTTGTTTAACTAAACAACACAAACAACAAACAAATGACGTCATTTGTTATTGCGAGGTAGAGGCTTGTTTACCTAAACAACAAATAATGATTTAAGAGGCATAGTTTTGTTTAACTAAACAACACAAACAACAAACAAATGACGTCATTTGTTATTGCGAGGTAGAGGCTTGTTTACCTAAACAACAAATAATGATTTAAGAGGCATAGTTTTGTTTAACTAAACAACACAAACAACAAACAAATGACGTCATTTGTTATTGCGAGGTAGAGGCTTGTTTACCTAAACAACAAATAATGATTTAAGAGGCATAGTTTTGTTTAACTAAACAACACAAACAACAAACAAATGACGTCATTTGTTATTGCGAGGTAGAGGCTTGTTTACCTAAACAACATGAACAATGAACTATAAACAGATAAGGTAACTTATTAGTGAGAACCCACACCAGCAAGGTGCAACTATTCTAGGAGTAGATATTCATTTTCGGGGGTAGATACGTGAAACGACATGATGAGTCTGAGATAAAATTTAGGCACATCTACCAATTTGGCGAAAAAGAAGCCACGAATAATTCTGGCTTTTCGGTAAATTCACTTGAGTGTAATAAGTGTGTAGCACTCTAAAACTACCATTTGAACCAGTTATCAGGGACTATTTTACTTTCGCCCCCACTTTTTTCGTTTTAGCCGAAATAAGTACTATGTTACTTTCGCCCCCCCCCCACCATGGGGGTGAAAGTACCATGGCTCCGTTTCAACTAAGAGTCACAAGGGTGGGGAGCTATTGTTAAAGATTGCCAGGCATGTTACTTTCACCCCCCAATTTAGGTTAGTGGGGGTGATTGTACAATGTCGACATTTAACTTTAGCCCCCCACCATTTTCTGTTGAAACTAGTGCGGGTGGGGGGCCAAAGTGTCACGGGAAATGCGATTGTTGGGTGGAGGGGGGGGGGGGGGGGGGGGCTAAAGTAAAAAATTTCCCAGTTATCAATACCTCATGCATTCTTACCTGAGACCAGTTTGAGAAATTGATCAATCAGTACCTTGATATCAGACAAAGAGTAGATCAAAACTAAGCAATCATGCTGACTAGGCCCCACCCGTTTCCGAACTAAAGCCCGCCCCCATTCCCCTTTCCCTACTTTTTGTGGGATTCCATCATAAAAAATACTGTACAACCACAAAGTCCCACCCCTTGCATAAAACTAAGCCCCCCTCCCTATCCCTTTCCATACCTTCGTTGGCGTCGATTCCGATTCCAGCGTGTGCCGCCTGTATCATACTGACGTCGTTACCTCCATCTCCGATGGCCGCAACTCGGAGGGGGGCACGGTACTTGCGGAGCAGCTGCACGATTTGGGCCTGAAAAGTTTTAAACAAATATAATGAAAGTTACAATGTAAAGTGTTGTATTCGCTAAAATATTTTTGGGAAAGGTGTATTTTCGCTAGTAGTTTCTGGACCTGGTACCACCGACAATAATCGCTGGCAACTATGTGATACTGAAACGTAACGCAACCTTTTGTTCGCACACTTGTTCTGCAAAAGTCAGGTTTTCAGATCGAGCGTTTTTTTTTAGATTTGAGTCCCCCTTGTTTAGAACGGGGAGTGAGCGTTTTCGGATAAAACCAAGCACTGACTCTGAACACTAGAATCGTTAGCTATCTAAATGATAGTGCAACCAAAAAGTAAAATGTTGTGAATTATTGAGACAAAACGCATGATTGGATTACCTTCTGTTCGGGCGAGCAGCGACAACACACGACGGCCGTACACGAGCAGACCAACTCGGCTACCTGTAATAAACCATAGTTCTGAACCTAGAAAGAAGAAAGTGTGAGAAAAACAGAAAAAAAACCTATTCCAATAATAAAAAATCAACTTGATAAATGAAAAATACAAAATCTGATTCGTATATAGTTTGTTCCACCCACTTATAACCCTCTACAGTAATCTGCTACCTCTTCCAGGTCAAACTTTGGTATATTGGCGTGTTCCGAACCCCTCAAAATGTTGATTTATGTCTTCTGAATGTTTACTACTACTAACTCTGAAAATTTGAAACCAAAGTAATGACTTTTTCATTAGAAAACACCCCCTTGAATAATTGACGGATTACTGTAGGAGTACATCGATCGGTGAAACAGACTATACCTCGGCCTCGTAGTACTGTAGACAGACGTTGAGCGCCGAGCCCTGCATCACTAGAGCCACATCCGTTTTCCTGCAAAATCGAAACTTCGTCGACTTAGGTCTGGGACAGAAAACCACATGCAACCTCATTGCTATAGTCGTTGCCAACGGAAAGACGGGAGGGTACTGTATATCTCACTTTTCGCTGTGTACGCACACTTGTCTTCGATTCCAAAACTCTCCGGTCATGTGCTCTAAAGGCGCAGTGGTTAGCGCGCTGCTACGAAACTTTTGCTCGCAGGTTCGATTCCGGAGAGAAACAAAAACTTGTAAAATTGGCACTCACTATAAAAAAAATGGCACCACAAACCAGCGCAGTTCAATTTGAAACTGGAACAAGAGGAACCAGATTCTCTATTAAAATACGCAAAACTCAGGCTGGGTTGGTAATGGTAGATCAAACAACAAATATCTTGGTGGATCAAACTACAAAGATCCTTGTTCCCCTATAACTATATATTCGCAACCCCACCAACCGTCTCAAATTGTTCAGTTCATTATGGGCATCGGTTCTGTTGTGCACGGGTCCGAAAACGTGCACATTGTCTGTGCGACTAAACAAACCTGCAAAATTGACCAATAAATTATAGATTGACATGTAGTCTGATCGCAACGGGATCAAACTATAAACTAAGAAAAACTGACAAAAACACATATGTCAAATGTAAGTCCACGATTCGATTCATAAAAAAACCTCAATAAAGTCCGATTTAAAACAATGAACAATTTTCCACCACTGTACCTCCAAGTACTGTGAGTAAACCCAAATTGAATCATATTTAAAACGATAAAAAAAGCATATTCGCCAATACTGTACCTCCATCTAATGATAAGGCACTAGCCTATCCAAGCATACCAGCCGATATCACAAATCATGAGAAAAGAAACATAATTCCCAATTCGGTACCTCCATGTAAAATTAACGTACCACTCGACTTGGCGATACAAATGGCCGTCTCCAGTTTGTCGCCGGTCAACATCCAAATCTTGATTCCCGCGTTGCGGAGCAGCTCCAAAGACGTCGTCACTTGATCCTGAAAACCGTAATTTGGTTTTATACTTGAACCGAAAAAAGTTTCATTACGTTTCATACCAGTAAAAATCGATAGCAGTGACGTTGTGACTTGGTCCTGAAATCAGATTAGAATTATATCTGGTAAAACTGGTGAATTCTATATGTAACCGGGTTCTTTTTCGGTAACCTAACGGGTTTTTGGTAACCCTTTTTCAGGTTACCTAAAATGAAAAAGCGGTTACCTGTTTTTCGAACGTAAAATGTGTTTTTTACCGTTAGATTGTACGGTAACCGGATTTTAGGTTAAGGTTACCTTCCGGAATTGACCTGTAAAACTTTGTGTTCGCTGAAGCAGAACAACTAGTAGTATGAAGCGCGCTCATACAAGTCTCCCGATAAACTGCTACAGTATGATCTCAGGAACATTTCGTCAATTAGCAAGGTATATTGATCATGAGAGCAAAAGAGTCCGCGAGATCACAGACAGGCTAAAATAATCTGCGTCTCTCTGACCTGCATAACCTCTCGTCGAGGCAACAACAAGTCGCCCACACATCAAATATAGTAATACGAAATACACATCAAAACTCCCCGCTACCGTACCTGCAACCTATCCTCTACCCCCGTGAGACATACGAGTTGAAGGTCCTTCTCCAGCAGTCGATTCACCACACCAGCCATTGTGGCAGTACGGTCAGAGATAGCCATCTGCAGAAAAATCGATAATCCAATTTTTCCACTTATTCTTATACTCTATCCCCTACATTTCACTACACTTTTTGTCAATACGCCGCAAGTCGATAACAGAGTAGACTAGATGAGGCCACCTTTCATTACAGATTCGTCAAAGTTCAGTAACTTTAGGTTATTACAAAAAACAACAACCACTCTACCTTCGCCTGATGTATCTTCACTTTAACATAAACATTGTTTGTTTACAAGCAAACAAAGTAAACAAACAACCAACAGTACCTTCGCCTGATGATATGCCCGGTCGAATTGTTCCAGGTCAGCCGGGTGCAATATCTTCTTCGCCACCACCAGGGTACGCAGACCTGGAGAGAGAGGATATGGAGTAAACAAAAATAACAACAACAACAATAACGATAATAATAACAATAATTACAAATACTTATAGCATTATCATTACTACTAGCACTCAAAGACCTAAAGGGATGAGATTGAGAATAAAACAACAAAAAGAAAGTTTTTAGTTTTATCCAATTGCTCTTCTAATCAAAATCGTTAATTATGTTGTGTATCGAGACCAAACTATAGTTCGTTTCATTCCCACCGAGACCCTTTGGCAGCGTGCCAAGATTTTATGATGACTACTCAGAACGATTGGAGCCAATTTTCTGCGATTGGCCAGCTACAAAAGCGAGAGAGTGTGCAGGTCAATAAGGCCGCAGACATCTGCCTCTCTTCGACCTACACGCTCTCTCGTCGAAGCCGCTACAAAAGTGCCTGGCCAATTGGCTGGGAATTGTCTGAGATATATCTCTTAGAGTAGACATGAGGATCCTTAGCATTTTTTCTTCTACGTGTTCTTATGGATTTGAACACGCAGTTATTGTTAAACTCTATACTGGTGAAAAGCCTCCTGGAAAATTCATTGGCACGCTGCCAAGTCTCAGTAGGAATGACCGAAACTATACAATAAAGACCTATAATCTAATAATTATAATAGAACAACAACAATAACCCCTCCACGTACCCTCTCTAGCCATATCACTGCACTCCTCCTCCACGTACTTTCATAATTATGACGAAAACGATAAGTTTATAATAATAATAATAATAATAACACATAACAATAATAACAGATAACACCCACCCTCCCTAGCCATATTGCTGCACTCCTCCTCCAGCCAGTCGTTGTACTGTACCATTCCGGCCATCACCGTATCCGCGCCCTTCATCAGCAGAGATATCTCGTCAGTCGTTTCGTCCTGCAAATAGGGGACTGTCGACGAATTCTTTATTTAAAGCAGGACGAGTATGTGGGCCAATCCCGTGTCAACGGTCCTTTAAACTGCAATTGCAAAATGTATTGCAGTTTAAAGGACTGAAGCGTTGCGATTGGACCGCATAATCGTCCTACTTTAGCCGCGCCAGTTAACCGTTAACCAAATTTATGGTTAACACTTTTGTTAACCCTATCAGGTAACCTTGACCGGGTTACCTGGTTAACCCTTTTGTTAACCCTTTTGTAACGGCCAATTACACATGCAACCGGGTTGCATGCAACCAAAATGCAACCAGGTTGCAGGTGTAAAGACAGTTTGGTTGCTTTCCAAATGCAACCGGGTTGCTTTCGGTTGCTTTTCAAATGCAACCAAAAGCAACCAAATTGCATTAAAAACCGGAAAATGTCCAAAAATTGAGTGTTTGGTTGCATTTGAAAAGCAACCAAAAGCAACCCGGTTGCATTTGAAAAGCAACCGAATTTTCTTAACACATGCAACCTGGTTGCATTTTGGTTGCATGCAACCTGGTTGCATGTGTAAACCGCCTTTTGTAACCCACTTTTACAATGTATTTTGAGGAAAATTGGGAGTTACCAAGTGGTTAACAAAAAGGTTAACCAGGTGACCCGGTTAATGGTTAACGGCTAGGGTTAACGAAATACCGGGTTAAATAAAGAATTCGCCCGAATGAGAAACACGACAGTACAATATGTCAGACGCAATATAATCAAGTTCTGGTGAAAAAAAGTTTCGCGTACCTTGATAATGATTCCCATTCGCTTCGTCTCACTGGTGAAGGGGAATATGTGGAGAATCTAGAAAAAAAGAAGCAATATTTTATTGACCAAAAACCATAGATTTCATTTCGTTTCGAAAAACACCTACCAACAGGTGGTATATTCTGTTTTGTTTACTTTTCACATTTTCGAATGACGTTTTCAACTGTGTATCACTTGACGCATGTGAATAAACCAATAAACTAATCAATAAATCAATGAACTAACGATTAAATCAATAAACCAATAAATAGGTAAAACCTGGAACTGTTCCGTCTAAACTTTCGAGCAGCAACGTGTGTATTATTTAAGGTTTTACCATGAGATCTTCCTATGATGTACTACGATCTTCCTATGTGAACAAATCAATAAATCAATAGATCAAACCTGAAACTGTTTCGTCTGTCCTGTCCCCAGTTGCAGTTGCATTTGGGTCAGATCTCGATTGGCCAGTCGGACTCCAACGGTTTCCGTCCACTTCACAAGGGCCACCTGCAGCAGAAAACAATCGATAATCGATAATTAAACTGTATCTTCTTCAAATCCACCTGATGTTAGGCGGACCCACACTGCCTATTATGACACTATACCTTCATTCATTTCATCACTATCTTCTACCGTAACCCCCTGGAATACAATTACCGTAGTCTACACGTATCCCCCTACTCAGACCATGGTCTGTTGATTATCAATCAATTCGCGTTCGGTCTAAACTGTAACGCAACAAATCTAGAGACAATGCGGGCTACGAGAGGAAAAAAATCAATATCTATGACAGCCACGCTGTGTAAATAGTATTTTACTGTTTTGCAACGACGCTTGTTCTGAGTACTATCATATCCTCTATGTTATCACCTACCGTAACCCTCTTGATCTACCGTACCTCATCGGGACTGGCCGCCTGATAGGAGACGGATCCATTCTCCACAATCGGAGTGACATTGTGACAGAGGGCAATCGCCTCAACGGCTGTCTGCAGCTTGGCCGAGAACGAATTCCTGCAAATAATCGATAATGCCTGCAAATAATCGATAATGCCTGCAAACAATCGATAATGCACACCAAGATAGAGAGAGAAAGAGAGTTTGTATAGGTCAAGGATACGCAGACATCATATTATTCAGAGACACAGATAGAGAGAGAGAGAGAGTGAAGAGATATAGAGAAGGAAAGAGTAAGAAGAAAAACAAACAGAGAGAAAAATGATGCGAGAAGGAAGACACATAAACTGTAACTCTTCTCAGCTATGAGTTAAAATAAATCGATAACTGCTCCATTTGACCTACTTGGCGAGTCCTCCTGAGTAGGCGCTGGCCACGTGTTGAGCAACTTCTTCGAAGGCGTCCGAGCCGAGAGAAGCCGTTCCCAGATGAATCTGAAATAGGAATGGGTTAACCGGTAAAACTACTTGTATAGCTTGGTTTAACCACATTCACTTGGGACTCGTAAAAAGTTACCTGGTAAAACTACCAGTAAATCCCCAGTACACCTCAGTTAAAATGTATAGAATGGTCACGTAACACTAGGAACACGGGATAAAGGTTAATCGGTAAAATAACCTGTGAAATCCCCCACGTATGCACACAGTAGACACCAGTAACTCTCACTATTCTTCAAAACAGAACCCGTTTCTAAATCCAAACACCTTCATTTTCATCATTTTAGACTCTTTGACAACCACTGTCTATCCAACCACAATACGTTCATTGTACATGATAATGAACAAACAAACAAACAAAACAACAATAACAAACCTTCTTGAAGTGCATCTCGTTCTTGGTCAATGTCCCGGTTTTGTCCGACAAAAGGAACGAGATTCTTCCCAGTTCCTCCGGAATTGTCGATGAACGAACTACCGTATCCGGAATATTCTTGTCGCGGCCAATTTGCCACGAGAAAAACAACTGCAACAGTGAATCAATCGATAATGCGCAGACTGAGATCAAAACCCAAATACACAGTTTACTTGAAACTTGAAACTTCGAGGTATCACTCACGCTACAAAAAAGGACTAGTTCTTAATACATTGAATTTCAATATCTTGAATCTGTAAGAGATTTACGATTCAGATCTTTTGATAGAGATTTCCTGTAGTGAAATATAGAAACACGAACACTGTGCAAGTCCACATAAGAATGGAAAAGACTATATCCACCTCATCCATACACCAGTAAGGTTTGACTAAGCGACAAGAATTAGTCCGTTTCATGATGTAAATACGTGAAAATCTAGGATTTTCCATCAAAAGTAGACCGATTTTCATCTTTTCGGCTGAAAAGTAGTCCGTTTTTCGAATTTTTTGACTATTCGGACAACCTTGCTGGTGTATGACCTCATCTTAGCTATATATATTTCAACTGTGGTAATTCAGAGAGATTATTATATCCAAATTAACCCTCAACGAGATGGGAATAATGTAGGAGAATACAAAACCAACCAATCGATAACCAACCAATTTTTGATTCACTTTCAGCCATCTTTCACTCATAAACCACCAAATCTTACCTTAGCCATATCCAAGTTAACCCTCAACGAGATGGGAATAATGTAGGAGAAGAACAAAAAAACTAACTAACAAACAAAACCAATATGAACGAATCAAACGATTTTTGACTAGATCAAAGCACACAGGAACGTCACATATTTCATTTCGCCTACTTCCCCATTCAATCACCCTATTAGGGCCTAAAAAGCCCTAGACTTTTCTCATAAGGTCAAACATACCTTAGCCATGTCCAAGTTAACCCTCAACGAGATGGGAATGATATAGGAGAAGAGCAGGACGAATCTCATGAGATATCGGTACCAGTTGGGGTCGAGTCCCTTCATTACCACCATCACCGAGGCCAGAACCATCACGAAGGCGAATAGCAGTTTGGTCAGGTTGTTCACCTAAATTATGTTGTATTTGTAATGGTCACGTGCAGCATCACGTGGGGAACGTGAGAACAGCGAATATCGAAAAAGAGTTTGGTAGTTCACCTGAAGTATATTGTATTTGTGTACTGGTCGTCATGGACGTCATGTGAAAAATCATGTGAAAGGGTACGAAAAAACGTTACGGTAAAATACCTAGGTTTTCGTGTTATTTCAATAACCCACAACGCTCTAAGCATACACCAGCGAGGTTGTCCGAATAGTCAAAAAAATCGCAAAGATGAAAAACGGCTAATTTTTTTTATGAAAAATCCTAAATTTACCCGTGTTTACATCGAAAAACGGATTACTTTTTGTCGCTCAGTTGAACCTTACTGGTGTATGCAGCCATACGGATTCTCGCCTGTAAAGTCACGTGAAACTGTGTAAATGACGTGAAAACTATAGAATACTCAAACTCATTCCACTCAACCTACTTAACTGCAACCTAATGCAGTGATACCCAAACTTGAACAGGGGTGGGTCTAAACTACAACTCTACAACGGGTACCTCCAAATCGAGCAGTCCCACTTTGCTCTCCGGCAACGTAGTGTTCATGACGGATCTCGTCTCCCGTCCGGTGTACACGACTATTCCCAGGGCAGTTCCACTCGCAAGTACGGTATTGGCCCACAACACGTTCTCCACGTTCAGAGAACCGTCCTGAACCTGGTCCGCCGCGGTTACCTGGAAATTCACTAGTAAAAATGTCTGCAAATACAATAAGTCACTAAGGTAGTTCTGACAGGAACGTAATCTCGTTTTAAAGGTCTAATGTTAAATGTGGTCCGCCCCCATTACCTATCAACACGGTTCTTTAAAATGGAGTTTTGGCAGCGAGAACTAGTATGCTGCAAGTAGGCTAATTTTTCTGGATAGACTCTCAAATACGTCCGATTTTCACAATTCAGAGTTCTTCGTATAACGTAACAATCGAGCATCTCAGCCCATCTATAGAACTTGATGCCAGGTGGTTGTTGGTAACCCTTTTTCAGGTTGCCGTTAGTTTGTACAGTAATCGGATATTAGTTTTAGGTTACCTACCGGTTACCTGTGAGGTAACCTGAAAAAAAAGGGTAACCAAAACCCGGTTACATATAGAATTGGCCATAATATGCCTACCTTGAATGTTCCCACGAAGGCGTGAATGTCCTTCTGCGGCTTCTCGGCGTAGATTTCGCAGTTGGTTTCCATCAGCTCCTGCAAACATTTTTGGTGATGATTTCAACCGCCAAAAAAATGCATCTATCATACACCAGTAAGGTCCGACTAAGCGACGAAAATTAATCCGTTTTCAGATGTGAACACGTGAAAATTCAAAAGTAGACCTATTTTCTTCGTTTCGGCAAAAAAATAGTCCGTTTTGCGAATTTTTCCGACTATTCGGACAACCTTGCGGGTGTATGGCACCTATCCTTCAAGGTTCAACACTTGAATCAGTCCTGTATCAACACCCCTTCCATAAACATATTTCTCAAATCCTGATCCGTGTGATTCAAAAGTTCCGGAAGAACCCAATAAAGACCGAACACAAACCAAAAACGCAGTACAAGTGAAGGCGAAAGAACTAAAAGGAGAGCTCAATACAAGTACCATTGAAGTACCATCCCACCACCTATGTCATATAAGGCCATTTTCCCGCCCAAACTATTTGACCTACCGTTTCGGTGGCCAGATGTTGTGTGTAGGGAACGGCTATCCTTAGTTTCCAGTCCGTCTCTCCATCCAGCTGATCCGTTCGAATGAAACACGCGCCCTGCAACGTGACAATCACGTGAATCTCACGTGAAGTCTATGTAAAACCCATGTAAACCTAACTGGTGAACATTCACGTAAAACGTGTAAAACTAGTAACAAGTAACAACACAATATTTTATAGCGAAAGTTAGCTGCGTTTTTAGAATAGGCTACAACTGGAATCTGCACATCCGTCCGTGTTTCATCTTGGAATTTCATAACGTGGCCGAAAAAGGTTGAATCAGAAAGATATCGATTGACTTTGGACGATAACTTGATTTTAGACGATATCCTGCTTTAAAGAAGGCCGATTATGTGGTCCAATCGCAACGGTTCAGTCTTTTAAACTGCAATACGTTTTTCAATTGCAGTTTAAAGGACCGTTGACACGGGATTGGTCCACATAATCGTCCTTCTCTAATTGAGAAATATCGATTGCCATTATCGATTGATTGGCCCCGCCCACCTGTCGCTCGGTCGTCCGCAACAGAACCACATCGGCCGGAACTCGACGATCCTTGTGAATCACAATCACGTCTCCGACTTTGATGTCACTGGAAACAAACACTTGGTAAAAAAACAACAATTTTCATCACAACAACTCTTGCACACCGCATGCTCGTATAAATGCATCAATTTTGACAAACACATTTCAGCCCCAAACACCAGTAGGGTCCGACTAAGCGACAAAAAGTAGTCCGTTTTAGATGTGAACACGTGAAAATTTATGATTTTTCCATCAAAAGTAGACCGATTTTCTTATTTTCGGCGAAAAAGTAGTCCGTTTTTCGAATTTTTCTGACTATTCGGACAACTTTACTGGTGTATGTTCAGCCCTCAATAAAACATTTTGATATCAACTTCGGAACAAATAAAAAGTGGTTCTGTTGTAGGAAATAAAAAACACGATTGCCCCTTCCAAAGATTCATGTGGAACTTTGAAGAACAGGGGCAACTGAAGCTAGTATAAGTGGAAAACGAACACACGCGAAGTGCATGCGACGTGTTCACTTTACCCTATGGAACGAATTATAGAAACTGACATTACAAACATACACCAGCAGAATAGTCAGAAAAGTTCGAAAAGCGGACTACTTTTTAGCCGAAAAGATGGAAATCGGTCTACCTTTGACGAAAAATCCATTAAAAATCGTGTTCACATCTTTGTCGCTTAGTCGAACCTTACCGGTGTATGATTACAAATACATAATAAACAAAACAGACCAACTGCGAATATCCACTCGGGTGCCGTCCCTCGTCAGTTTTTCGTACTTTTCTCCATTGAGTTCCTTGTCCCGCAGAAATCGGACAAAATCATCGAGCGATTCGCGAATCAGGGTGATCGTCAGCACGAAACCCTGCAAGAAAATTGAGATTGTGTCTCGGCGACGGTTCAGTGGTAGATTGCCTTGTGACTAACACAGTGTGGTATTATATATTTATTAGTTCTATGTACATCACACTGGAGAGAGAGAAGATGTGAGTGAGTGCCCAAATCCCAAATGACCGGAATGCCCCTTATATACTAAGTGGGCGGAGCTAACCTAGATCAGACGACCATGTCTGGCCGACCTGACCAAACTACAAGCGAGAGAGTGAGAGACTTAGAGATCGCGTCCCGCGACAGATTGTACTTACCACGTCCTCTTTTGTCAAAATCGAAATAATTAGCTAAATTTTGCCAAAGCATCAGTTTGTCTAATCTATAATGAAACGGGCTCATTTTTGTAGAGTAGTCACATCTCACTGATGGGCGAACGTACCCTATTTTCATATCAGTCCAAGTTCCGACACCGACTATACATCACAACGAACCCCATATGCCAAATTGGATATCAGACTTTCCCCAGTTTGTTCGAACGTTCCATATTGAATACAGCGTGTATTCATGAAAAAGTGGGGGCCCAACGACTGTGAGATTTGTCTTCTGCTGTGCGCCCCTTAGACAACTACTCTCAAATGGAGCAGCTACTGCTACAAAAACCGAAAAATACTCATGTATAACTGTTAATTACAAACATACAAAAGTCGTAAAATATTTTCTCAAACCTGTAAACTAGAATCTACAAGTCACAGCTGCGAAAGAGAGAACAACTGTTGAATAATATGCCAAACGTTATAGCACCTAGAATTGAAGTAATGACCAAAAACACCAACCATTGTGCACAAAACCAGGAACTCTATAATTGACTACGTTGAGTTAACATCTGTGATTTGTAGATTCTAGTTTACAGGTTTGAGAAAATATTTTACGACTTTTGTATGTTTGTAATTAACAGTTATACATGAGTATTTTTCGGTTTTTGTAGCAGTAGCTGCTCCATTTGAGAGTAGTTGTCTAAGGGGCGCACAGCAGAAGACAAATCTCACAGTCGTTGGGCCCCCACTTTTTCATGAATTTTTCTCTTTTTGTATACATGCCGTAGGTATGTGGTTTGATCTGTACGGTGCAGATAAAATTGTTTTCTTAATGAACCACTTGCCAAGTATTACTATCATTTGAGAAAAATATGACGCAGTTCTAAAAACTTACTTTCTGCCCTCTGCTTTTCAGAATTCCAGAATACGTCATGTTTGAATGAAGTTTCATCGTGAATTGACCATTTCTAAGAAACTTTCAGCGTTCGAAAACATATTTCACGTCAATTTTTTGAAAGTTGACGTCATCTGGCCTTCTGATTTCCAGAATAAGTCATATTTAGATAAAGTTTCGTCGTTAATGTACCATTTTTAAGATATTTTCAGCATTTGAAAATATATGTGACGTCAACTTTGCACTTTTCAGAATCAACGTAATCTGGTGTCCAGAATCCCAGAATACATCACTCTCAGATTGAGTTTCACCGTTAATTGACCCTTTCTAAGATATTACCATCGTTTAAAAAAATATGTGACGTCAACTTTGCACTTTTCAAAATCGACGTCATCTGGTCTCCAGAATCCCAGAATACATCACTTTCAGATTGAGTTTTACCGTTAATTGACCCTTTCTAAGATATTACCATCGTTTAAAGATATATGTGACGTCAACTTTGCACTTTTCAAAATCGACGTCACCTGGTTTCCAGAATCTCAGAATACATCACTCTCAGATTGAGTTTCACCGTTAATTGACCCTTTCTAAGATATTACCATCGTTTAAAGATATATGTGACGTCAACTTTGCACTTTTCAAAATCGACGTCATCTGGTCTCCAGAATCCCAGAATACATCACTCTCAGATTGAGTTCCGTTAATTGACCCTTTCTAAGATATTACCATCGTTTAAAGATATATGTGACGTCAACTTTGCACTTTTCAAAAATGACGTCATCTGGTCTCCAGAATCTCAGAATACGTCACTCTTAGATTGAGTTTCTCCGTTAATTGACCCTTTCTAAGATATTACCATCGTTTAAAAATATATGTGACGTCAACTTTGCACTTTTCAAAAATGACGTCATCTGGTCTCCAGAATCTCAGAATACGTTACTCTTAAATTGAGTTTCTCCGCTAATTGACCCTTTCTACGATATTACCATCATTTGAAAATATATGAGACGTCAACTTTGCACTTTTCAAAAATGACGTCATCCGGTCTCCAGAATTCTGAAGGACGTCAGGAATAGAATACTTCATATTCAAATAAAAGTCACGATGGCATCATATTTCAATTTTCGAGCAAATCGGTAAATGTTACTCTAAGTTACAATACAAATTGAGTTGTCGACCGGACAGAGAGAGTGAGAGAGCGTGCTAAATGGAGAGACGCAGACACTTTTCGAAAAATGTCTATAACTTTGACAAAAACAATTTTTTCTTGAATTTTTTTTTGCTCCGCGAGGGTTTGAGTAGGTATCACATGTCTTCCACAATTTTCAACGAAATCGGTTGAGTAGAAACCCTAGCTATAGAAAACAAGTACATCAATAAAAACTTTGTTTTGCAAATTTCAGCCTTTTTGAGGAAAAACTAAAAAAACGGAAGCACGCATTAGCCGGACCAAAGACAAATCTCGCACAGCGCTTCGCGCTGCGCGCGATTGACAACTTCATCAAGTCGATACACAAAGTTCGAAGACGTAAAATTAAGACTGCAATCGATCAATAAACCGAAAATCAATCAATAAATCAATAACCAACCAGCGGTCCCCAATACGTGATGGGTGCTCCAATCTGAATGGCCGGAATGAACTGTGAGCATGCCATCAGCAGGAAGTACAGGTTCAAGAAGAACTTGAACTGTTGGAAGAGGACCTGCGAGAAAAGAATGGTACATAGACATTGTTCCAGGAGAAGCGCCCGAGAACAGCGGTACTAGCGCACCATAACGGCCGGATAATCACTGTGACACTGCGCTTCTCCGGCTGTTCTCTGGCGCTAGTACCGATATTGGGGCGCGCTAGTACCGCTATTGAGGCGCGCAAGTACCGCATTTTGTTCGCCATTCCTTGTTTCTCTCAATTTTACACTTTTAGTAAACAGTTTAACAACACAATTTTTCATAATTTTCATATCAGCATAATGAACATAGTCAAAATCACATAATTTTGATCGGAAATGTCGAAATTTTCAACGATTACAATATTCTAGATCAAATAGAGATTCGTTGAATCTTTCTGAATGTCAGAAAGATCAGAGAATGAATGATAATACAACATTTATAGATAATAGAACTTCAATATATGCATGATTGCAACTATTTTCAATGGTGAAAGATATTGGCATGATTATAAGAACTAAAAGAAGTCGAAAAGAGACGAAATGGGCACATTTGAAGCAAGTTTTTTGAACACAGTTACTGAAGTCATCCCCAGTCTTTCCGTCTCTCCTTGAAAATGACCAGCAAGTGTTAACACAACTCTAAATAGTTAGTTCGATGTAGTGTTACATGTCGAATACCTTGCACTAGTATTTCGGAATGAGGGAGCAACTCCTGCAGTCTTCTTATGCCGACAGTTATTCCTTTCCAGCTCGTTTCTCCAGTTTCTAGCTCGAGATGGAATCATCTACAAAAAGTAGTATTGTTCACATTGTTGCAAGCACCCGTTTACAACCGGTTGACTATGTTTATTATGTGCAATTCTCTCTCCCATGCTTTCTGTTTTAGAACTACTGCAGGTTTGGGCTGGGAATCAAACTACAACGCAGAGGGGGTGTCATAGTACAAATTTGCCCTTTCAACCGGGTGCTATTTTTTATCTACGTAGTTTGAGTTATTTTTAATGTATACAGAAATTTTTTCAGTAGGAAGTGGATTTTGCCTAATTTGTCAGAATACGTGCGAAAGTTCTTGTTGTACCAAATAAATTTAACGACATACCTCGAAGCTGACCTCAGACAAGATGAGATTTCTGTCGATCATCATGAATACGGATCTGAAACATATATTTACACAGGATACTTTATATTAACACGCCCATACACTGGCGTACAACATAACACCAATGAATATTCGAAAATTTTGATGTGGAAGTGAGGGATCAAATGTCCCCAAAAATCAATCGAATCAACTATTAGTTAGAAATACTATGAAAAACAACATAAAAGTACAAATTTGTAAACAAAATCAAACTCACTTTACCTCAAATCGAGAGCATGATTACAACATTTTAAACTAATATATCAGTTTGAATTAAAGTTCGGAGTAAACAGTTGAAAAACAAGAGAAAAACGAGTAAGAACACCCGACTGACGAGCGGTTGCGCAGGCGAGAAGTGAAGGGCGGTTTGAAAACATTCATCAATCAATCAATAACATATCCGGCGGTAGTACCGCCGGCAGGGCCTCCTGCCCAAAAGGGCCATTCACCGGCGCTAGTACTGCTGTTCGGCTGCGCTAGTACCGTTGTTGTCGCGCGCTAGTCGCGATTTTGGTTATTCTCTGGCGCTTCTCCCGGTAGAATGTCTGAGAGTTATCATAGTAGTATAATATTATTATGATTAATATTAATATTATTATTATTATTATTAATACGGAATATCTGAATCAGTTCTGGATTCTTGAACTGTTGGAAGAGGACCTGCGAAAGGAATGCTAATTATAATTACAGCACGGTACTTTATTATGCTTATTACTATGTAATCATATTCCAGTAAAGCTGTCCGAATAGTCAGAAAAATTCGGAAAACAAACTACTTTTTCGACGAAAACGGGAAAATATGTCTATTTTTGTTGTAAAACTATCTATTTTAACGTTTTCAAATCTAAAAACGGACTACTTTTCGTTGAATAGTCAGACCTTACTGGTGTATGATTAGACTAAGAACGAACTAGGGTTGTTAATCGAGATCAAAATTTCGAATTTTCCAGTTTGGCGAAAAATCGAGTTTTCAAGTTTGGCGAAAAATCGAGTTTTCAAGTTTGGCGAAAAATCGAGTTTTCGAACTCGAAAATTTTCGACTTTAACAACCCTACTACGAACTACAAAACTGACCAGCGGCACGAAGCTGAACACATTGTACTTCTGATTGCACACCTTGTTCGGGGCGAAGGTGGTTACATCACCTGAAAGGAACGACCATCGAAGAAATTTGTAAAAATACATGACTGCACAGTAGGGTTGTTAATCGAGTTCAAAATTTCGAGTTTTCGAGTTTTGGGAAATTTTGAGTTTTCGAGTTTTCGAGTTCGACTTTAACAACCCTACTGCACAGTACAAGGTAAAGTACTCAATAGTAGTACATAGTAGAATGTGCACTTCAGTAAAGTAATCCGAGCAGCCAGAACAACTCAAAAACAAGCTGCCTTCTCGCTAATATCGGAACCAATTCGCTATTTTCGAGCAAAATCTTATTTTTCCTCCGCATTTCATTCAAAAAATGTGTGCTTTAAGGCCAATTTTATATGTAGCCGCGTTTTTTGGCAACCTAACCGGTTTTTGGTCACCCTTTTTTCAGGTTACCTCACAGGTAACTGGTAGGTAACCTCAAACTAGAATCCGGTTACCGTACAAACTATGCGTTGGAAAAACAGGTAACCTATTTTTCATTTTCGGTTACCGACCGGTTACCTACTGAGGTAACGTGAAAAAAAGGATTGCCAAAAGCCGGTTCGATATAGGATAATAGAATTGGCCACACAAATAGTAAATCCAGAGTAAAAGAGTTAAAGGACGATTATTTGGCGCGTCAGTCCTTAAAACTGCAATTGAAAAATATATTGCAGTTTAAAGGACTGAAGCGTTGAGATTGGAGCACATATTCGTCATTCTTTAAATGAATATAATAAATGAATACATAAAATATATATAGTAAAATAGTACCTGACAGCGGTCCAGTTCCGATGCGCACGGTTCGCGAGTGCAGTACACGACGACGACCGAACAGGTTGCGACAACATCTGGAATAATAATCATAATTATTAAGAATCGAAATAGCCAAGTGGATAGCCCCTAGAACTACCACGAGAACCCCCGAGAGTTCGAGTCCCCTCCCATGTGCTATTTACCAACCACATTCTAACTATACATTAATATTCTATCCCATTTAGAACAAAACACTGTATTTCAGTACCTAGAGCCCAAACGTTAGAGAACTGACGTAGCCAAGTGGATAGCACTCATACCTACCAGCAGAGTGCTCTCAGGTTCAAGTCTCTCCTGATGCAAAATTTTGCAAGTTTGCAACCACCCTTGTAAGCATACATTACAACTCTGACCCTAGCAACGGAATGATACACCTGTATGTTCTTAGCTAATTTCCATTATACTACTTACAAAATACTATTTTCACCACCAAGCAATGCACCTGTACTCAATATATCTCAATTACCTCCAACTAGCACCTGTTCACTACAACCGTTCAATATCAGTTACCCGAATGTGAATTCATACAATACCACTACAAAAGCGGCGGTTTACACATGCAACCGGGTTGCATGCAATCAAAATGCAACCGGGTTGCATGTGTCAAGAAAATTCGGTTGCTTTCCAAATGCAACCGGAATGCTTTTGGTTGCTTTTCAAATGCAACCAAACACTCAATTTTTGGACATTTTTCGGTTTTTAATGCAATTTGGTTGCTTTTGGTTGCATTTGAAAAGCAACCGAAAGCAACCCGGTTGCATTTGGAAAGCAACCGAGCTGTCTTTACACATGCAACCCGGTTGCTTGTGTAATTGGCCTACAAAAGCGAGAGAGCATGGAGGTCGATGAGACGCAGACACTCTGCGTCTCTCCTTTCCACACACTATTTCTCTCTCTCTCTCCCAACTCACGACGATCCCTTGGCACTAATAGTGTGCACCGTAACGGTCGACTTCAAACTCGCGGTCCTGTCGTGCAATTCGTCCAATCGCACGTCGCTGCCCATTGCAAAGTGCAACGCGTCGCGTCGCGCGCGGCTATCGCATGCGAGAGCGGCAGACGGCGAGACACCGAGAGGTCAGAGACGCAGGGTAGGAAACAGAAGGGAGGCGTCGTACTGAAGGAAAGGGAGTGGATGTAGGTGGTGGCGGTAGCGATAGGAAAAGGATAAAGGAGAGTTACTGGAAAATAGAAGAAAAAATAACAAAAGAACTAAAAAAATAGAGCAATGAGGAGACTATGGGAACGCTAATAAATACGGCACACTAGTAGAAGATAGAAGAATCACGTGGAACGTGTAAATATCACGTGCCAGACCTCTTGTCTGATTAGAATTTTACGTTTCACAGGACACAATAGAGTTTTACACAAGTGGGAAGAGAACAAGAGAAGATGAATGCACAAAAACGACGAAAATCAGGACGTAACAGAAATTGGACACTACTGGAACCCCAGAACTAGTAAAATGTGGGTACTAGGGTTGTTAATCGTAATCGAGTTTGAATTTTCGAGTTTTATTGTTGAACATTTCGAGTTTTTCGAGTTTCAGAAAATTCTCGAGTTTCGCGTTTTTCTAGTTTTCGAAATTTCGAGTTCTGAAATTTTCAAGTTTTTTTCAACAACCCTAGTGGGTACTTCATCATCATACGTGAGGCGACGTTGTTGTTCACAGAAATTGAATGAAATTTAGGTGAATCACCTGGGGTAACCGGAACCGCACTAGAAACCAGTATGTGAGAGTTTTTCACTAGTAAAGTACGACTATTTTGAAATCAGGTTGTTAAAGGTTCTGATTTTGAGAAAAACGGGTGTATCAATGAGGCCTCCCACAAAGTCGCTTTGTTCATCATTGAATTTGAAGAATAGGGCCAAGTCTACAACTAACCCGGTTTTTAGGTAACCTAACCCTTTTTGGTAACCTTTTTCTCAGGTTACCTTAGTAGGTAACCCGGAAGTAACCTAAAACTAAAGTCTGGTCACCGTTCAAAGTAACGGAAATATCACACCTTACTGGTGTATGGGTATAAAAGCTTCTTAGAGGGGAAATCGGGAAATAGTCTTCGGCCGTAGAAAGTGGATGAATGTTTGGATGTCATGTGTATCATAGGGGAATCAAACTACAATCTACAGCCAAACACCACTAAGGTCTGACTAAGCGACAAAAATCAGTCCGTTTTCTTATGTTAACACGTGAAAGTTTATGATTTTTCATCAAAAGTAGACCGAATAGCTTCTTTTCGGCAAAAATGTAGTCCGTTTTTCTTTTTTTTCCTACTATTCGGACAACCTTACTGGTCTATGTCTACAGCCCATAGATTGAAACATCTAAAGAAACCTCTACAAAATATAAAGTTGTACAGTTGTTCTTCTCAGGAAGTGATGGCGCTAGATAGGCGTAAAAGTATGGATGGATATCGATAGATCAATAATAATCAATAATTGAGGCTGTTCTCAGGACGAGAAAGCTTTTTAGAAGGGAAATAGTCACCGATCGCATAAAAGGGATGATTCACTTCCACAACTGGAAAGCGGCCGAGGATAGAATGCGCAACTCAAACAATGAGACACACGCGTATTATGAAGGAATACGGAATGGATGGATGAATGTCGGTCACGCAAATAGTAATAAATACTATTCGTAGTCGGATGGATAGTAAAAACACAGCAGAAAGAGGGAACGGAAGTACTTTTATAGGGTGAGTGAAAAGTACTAACTTCCTTTTAGTACACTAGACGTAGTACGTATATAGAGAAGAGAAAATTTATTAAATGTGTTTGTTGCTTGAGCACGTATCCACATCTTTGTTTTTTTTTGTTTGGAGTTTGGTGTTTCCCACAACCTTACGTTCAACTTCAACGTATTATCCCGTGGGCTAGCAATGAAGATGACATGAAAAGTTCACGTATTATAGCATTACAATAAAGAAACGTGTGCAATTGTGCAATGGTTCCAAGAAAGTTCAAACTTTTTCAGTTCTAACCATTTCTAGAGTTCTACCAGCACATACACTATAAACCTTCACGTATTATAGTGAGAAAACGTGAAATAGCCAATAGTGCAAATAGTGCAAATAGTCCGAGAAAGTTCAAACTTTTCCAATTCGAAACGTTCAAGCGTGAACCGAAACCCTAGTTTTCTAACATTTGTAAAGACAGATTCCAATTGTTACGTACTGTGATCAAAAAACTGTGCGAAAGTGCAAATAGTCCATAAAAGCTCAAACTTTTCCAATTGTAATGTTGAAAACGTTAGCCTAGTGAATACAATATAAAGCCTTGGTATTACAGTAAAAGAAACGTGTAATATTGTGAAATCATTGGGAAAAGTCCGAGAAAGTTCAAACTTTTCCAATTGAAAACGTTCAAGCGTGAACCTAAACCCCCAGTTGCGTAATGGAGAGGAAGCAGGGAGAGAAAAACAGCTACAGCGCCGCACGCGTCCTGTTTAAACAGAAAAACACTGTGGCCGTTCGAAATGTTTGAGAAAGAGAGAGAGAGAGAGAGAGAAAGAGAGAGAGAGAGAGGGGGGAGCAAGAGAGTGACGAGGGCTGTTATCTTCATGATCAATGAATTAATTGAGTCATCAAAACAAAACATTCCTGTTGATAAAATGCTGAGTACAGTTTCCCTGTGAAATTTCCACGACTAACTTCACCAAATCAAAAAATGCCGTCAAGGTCTCAAGGTCCAGTAGTCGCAGCTGCCATGGTTCAATGTGTGCCTAACATGTAACATCGAGAATTGAAAAATCACTAACCTATTCCAGCATGCTAGTTAAGGATAATACACTGTAATAAGTAAGAAAGCAGCTCAAAACTCAGAAAAAAACCTTCTTTCCCATGAAACAAATAAAACAATTCGGGCTCTGGTCCAAAATCTAAAATAATTTATGCTCCCTCAGCTTAAAGCAGGACGATTATGTGAACCGATCCCGTGTCAACGGTCCTTTAAACTGCAATTGAAAATTGTATTGCAGTTTAAAGGACTGAACCGTTGCGATTGGAGCACATAATCGTCCTTCTTTAAAATACTAAAAAGTGACGCGCAACGCCGACGGCCGAACGGAACTCGAAAATGACGCAGTTTCCCCATTGAATAGAATGCACAACACAATGCGATCTATTGTCATCTGATGGAACGACTGAATGAAACTTATTGATTAGCTGCAGCTTTCAACTAAACTACTGAAAAATTGATAGTTAGAATATAATAGATTTATTCGTGATTTAACACGTGACTTCCACATAGTATGTGGCACTCCAAATGAGTAAATGGACAGAAAAGTTGAGAAGAAAAAGGGTATGCTTACCCTGTTATGCGCACATAATTATACATGCAATTTAACAGTGCTGGACGAGTTCCCAAGATTTAGTGGAGAAAACGAATGATCCAACTACAACTCACAGATTTCAAATGGCAAGACGCAAGAATTTGGCTCAAACTACGAATACTCGACGGAAATGTAAAATAAACCCATTTTTGTAAATAAAATTGCTAGGATTTAGTTTGTATGAAAAATGCTCGTTTCGCGATATTTCAGGTTTCTAAACTCAGACTCAACTGCTGAAGAAAGATTTCATCATCATCAAATTGGCAACTAAAGCCAAGACTAGGATCATTAACCCGTGTTTTGGAGCAGGATAGGGCTAATGCACAATCCGAGCCCAGATTAGATGTCCACTACTTCACTTACCGATTACCTCATGCTCACACATTAGTAAGGGGAGACTGTTATATAGAAAGGAACTTATTTTCACTTATTGCAATATTGCAAATACCTCGAATTCATAATTTCGCGTCAAAATTTGTCCAGATTTTGAAGGGAATCACACACATAACTAAAGTTGTTGTGATAGGTGTACTTATATGAAATGAGAGAGTTTCCTAGAGTTTCCGAAAACTTTCACGCATCAGAAAACTGCATATAAGGATATGAGCTTTCAATTCATACTGTAACTCGGGGACCGAGTGGTCAAGTGGTTAGCGTTCGGCTGTCGCTCCACAGACCTGGGTTCGATCCCAGCTCGCCGCGGTATCTATATGGCGGACCGCATGAGCTGGTTACAAAGCTCACCCATGCCTATCTCCACCCCCCCTACGGACAGTCCTTCTACGGTTGATATGTGATTTGTGTGTGATTATGTAATTCTCTCAATAAAGCAATACACGGCTGAAATAGTTGCCGTAAAATATTATTATTATTATTATAACTGTTGACAAGCGCACGGAGGAAACTATGGTTGGAGCGCAACAATAGATTGGTAATACATAAAAAGGTGTGTATATAAACAAGCCATGTAGACAGTCTGAAATATACTAAATGTATAATGTAACGGCTGACCATTATGCAAATTAAATGGAATATGCTATATGCGCCCGCAGCATATTCAACTAGCCTATACGTGTTGGCGTTCGAAACACTAATGCACTAAGCGGGAACGTTAACGTAAAACTTCATGATTAATATATTGATTGAGAGAAGATCGAGATATTGATTGAAAGATCAAAAATCAATCAACAACTCTCAGATCAAAATATTGATTAGGCCTATTGAGAGAGAGAGAGAGGATAATTTGGAATTTGAATAGGATGGAATTGCAAAAAATTCGTCTGTGTGCGTACTCCCACATCAAATTATCGATCGAAAGACAAAAATCAATAACTGCCGAATATTGATCAGGAGGATAGGACTGCCAGGAATTCGTCTGTGTTTGTGTCACAAAGCTGGCGTCTCGGGGCGCCAAGGCCAGTCATCTACTTCTTTCTTTCTTTCTCTATTCATAATCTCGTTCTGTCTCTTTGTTTCTAGTTCTTTCTCCCTCTAAATCCCTTTCTCTCTCAGTTCTCAGTCTCTTCCTCTATCAACATTTTCTGTCGCTTCCCTCCCCCCCCCCACTCTCTCTCTCTCTCTTCCCATATTTTGCCTCTCTCTCTCTCTCTCTCTCTCTCTCTCTCTCTCCCTTTCACTCTCCATCTCCATGTTACTGTCATCCACGAAAAGATTATCGGAATTCCAGCAAACTAGTTAATTATCGATTATATAACCTGTAACGGACTCGTTTTGTGAGAGAAGAAAGAAAAGCATAGTGGAGAGAAAGCTGAAGAGAGATAGAAAGAGAGAGAGAGCAGAGAGAGAGAGAGAGAGAATAAGCGAAGAGAGCAGTGTTCAGTTCAGAATGTGAACACGACTGTCAATTACGATTTCAATCAAAGCTGCCAGCTACCGATTACAATCACCCAAAAAAGAACAAACGATGCACCGAAATGATTCACACGTGAGAAAATGAGAGAGAGAGAGAAAAGTGCTGAGAAACTGAGAAAGAAAGTGAAGAAATCTCTCTCTCTTGAAGAAAGAGAGAGTTCAGTACCACACAAAGAGAGAGAGAGAAACACACACACACACAGAGAGAGAGAAAGAGAGAGAGAAAGGGAGAGACAGAGAGAGAAATCTAACCTCTTTCCCGAGAACACCACCCACTTTCTGAACTTGCTGTACATAAAGTAGTAGGCGGTGAGTGCATAATCAATAGTCATGGCTAATTTAGGCGCCAAAACAGCTGTTCTCCCAGCGAATGTGCATGAGACCGACAACAGCAGAGAGCAGACGAGAAACAACGAATGTGCATTGTGCATAAGAATGAATAAAGGACTCAATTTCTTGCACTTTGAGTTCCTTGGTCCTTGGATAAAAATTAAGCAACGGTAATGTTAGTGTGTAATCATATACAGTCTGTTTCACGCATCAGTAGCCCTCTACAGTAAGATCATAAAACTTTCAAGTCAATTTTTCATATCTTCTAGGCATTGGAAATAGCCTAAACTTCGTAATTTTGTTTTCCACATTGGTTACTACATGCATAGAATACAGTAAGTCTAAAAGGCTGTTTGTTGGTTAAATAAATCCGTTTGAAAATTCGGAAGATTACTGTAGAAAGTCATGGATGGGTGAAACGAACTATACCAGTAAGGTCGGACTGAGCGACGAAAAGTAGGCCGTTTTCAGATGTCAACACGCGAAAATTCATGATCTTTCATCAAAGGTAGACCGATTTTCTTCCTTCCGGCGAAAAAGTAGGCCGTTTTTCGAATTTTTCTGACTATCCGGACAACTTTACTGGTGTTTGTGTGTAATTCAGCTATGTATTGTTCGAGATTTTTTTGAGATTAGAACAGTGTAAGAGTACAAACCGAACAGAACGAGCAACTAGGAAAGTTAATTTGGTTTCGTTCAACATCAAAATTTTACATTTAAATGTAAAATTACATTGATTACATAGAATAAAATTACATGTTTACATTCAAAACGAAACTTTGTAATCAAACCATTCAAATTCGAAGAAAACCTCATAGGCCCAACATTAATCCTATCATTGTCCTCCGAAAAAAGACCCCGCCTAACCACAAAAAGCCGCTAGATTGAGCGTCGTTCCAACAGCGGTCAGGAACGAATCTAATTGATGATGAAAAACCGATAAAAGCCGGCAGAAATCGAAATCTTCTAGTGAAATGATGTGATTGTGAGAAAGAAATAGAGAAACTGGGAGAGACACGCACTAATCAGCGTGGCGAAACAACCACCTTTTCTCTTTTTCATTTCATTCCCTTTTTATGAAAGTGAAGACATTTCAGTTTTGAGTTCAGTTTATCAGTTTTTAGTTTCGAATAGAAAATTATATAAATGAGAGAGGGATCCACTACGGCGAATTCTTTATTTAACCGCGTTTTTTGTTAACCGCGCCAGTTAACCGTTAACCAAAAAAATGGTTAACACTTTTGTTAACCACTTGGTAACCGCGAATTTTGCCCAAAAGACGTTAGAAAAAAGGGTTACCAAAGGGTTAATAAAAAAATGGTTAAATGGTTAACTGTGAAAAATGGTTAAATGGTTAACGGTTAACTGGCAGGGTTAACGAAATTCGCGGTTCCTTGTGGAATTTGCCTGTCAATTTATGTTAGTCCTAAAAGTAACCAATCGATATGCTCAATGAACAAATTGCCCATCTTTGAATATGATCACCAAAGGCAAGACTAACCAACTTGGCTATCCCGCCATGAAGTAAAATGTGTAGAACGAGCCAAAATTGGTCTTCTTGATACAAAATGATGTAAATTGTATACAATATATGTACGTGAACCGAGAAACTAGCACTTTTTGACCTAATAGTCGAACCTTCTGGTGTGTGAAATGAACACAAACCTACGTCATAGACCCGCTCAAGGAATGCTAGTGAAATTTATAGGTAGTGACAGCCAGTCACTAACTAGCGCGCGCCAGAAAATGTTTAGGGAAAAAGTGTGTTGATTCGAGAAAAAGTTTGATCTCCCAACCAAATACTACAGCTTTGCAGTCAGTTTGACTACATGTACACAAACACAGCAAAACCAAAATAACAACTTTGCCTGTTTTTTTTTGACTTCGAAATATTTTTCATTAAAGAAAAAATCTTTGATTAGGCCACCATTGATTCGGAAAGTGACTTCAAGTAGTCGAATTTTACTTCTATACATGTAGAATGACACAATACCTAATCTCCCCAAAAATCAATACGTATGAAGACTATTAGACCGTTAAACAATAATACCAGCCGGGTGAAAACAACACTTGAACGGGTATGCGTTGTGTAGTAGGCATGTCACGCATTAGAACGGGGGCACACTTCAGGCAGAGAGACCAATATAACCAGAGAGAGAGGGAGAGAGAGAGAGAGAGAGAGAGAGAGAGAGGGAGAGAGAGGGAGAGAGAGAGAGGGGGGAGAGGGGGGAGAGAGAGAGAGAGAGAGAGGGAGAGAGAGAAGGAGATAGAGAGAGAGAGAGGGATGGGGGAGAGGGGGGGGGAGAGAGGAGGGAAGAGGTAGATAGAGAGGGCAAGAGGGAAGAGGGAGAGAGAGGGGGGGGGGGGGGAAGGAGAGAGAGAGAGAGAGGGGAGAGGTAGATAGAAAGGGTAAGAGGGAAGAGAGGGAGGGAAGAGGGAGAGCGAGGGAGGGAGAGAGACGGGGAAGAGAAAGAGAGATGAACAGAGAAGGAGGTAGAGAGAGATAAATTGTAAAAAGAGCGAATGAAGTTAAAGATAACAAATTCACTCTCTCTCTTTAATCATCTCAATTTTTCTATCTTGCTTTTTGCAGTTCTCGTCACTCCACCAATATAACTATACACTATTACTAATATAACTGAACTATAAATATAACACCTATTAACTCTTAACCCCTTCTTCAGAGCGAATAGACCTATGTTACAACTAATATAAAATTATAAATAGTACAATGGTAACAAATAGGTCGGGGCCTTTCCATGTTCTCTGAGCATGTCGCCCCCATGACAACCGGCTGACAATTAGGCCCACAGGGGGCAGCCTACTTCTGACTTTAACATTAACTGCATGCAAAGTCACACACCTTTTCTACAAAAAGGAATCTATTTTGAATGAAAACCAGAAACTTGATTGTTTTGCATCAAATACAAATTTTTCTTTCACTATTCGGACACTTTTACTGTAGTGGGAGCAAGGGGCAGCCTACTTCTTCTCACTTTAACATTAACTGCACGCAGTCGAAACAGTTTTCCATTCCATTAAAAATGATAAATGGTACGCGTGCAACTTTGTTAAAGAAAAACGTATTGCATATTGCACAATCTTTAGAGAGAGAAGGGAATCCTATTTCTGACTTTGACTGTAATTCAATCAAAAAAAAACAACGAAAAAAACTCAATTATTTTGCATCAAAATTAGGCAAATTTTCCCAATATTAACGAAAGGGGAGGCCGTTTTTCGAGGATTCCTGACTATTCGCACAACTTTACTGTAGTTTTTGTCCCGTTGCACATTTTGTGTAGAATAAATCAATAAATAAATAAATATAGGCTGTCTACTCTTACTTCAACATTAATTGCAGCACTCAAAGTCAGACAAACTCGGTCAGTTCCAAAAAAAATACGAACTATTTTTCAAACTTTAGGTAAAATTGGACATTTTCATGATTTTGAAATAAGGTCGTGTGCGTAGTTCAATAAACAACTAGTTTCTTCTACAAAATTATCCAAAATAGCAGTTTTATCAATTTCAAAATATCAATTTTAGGCACTATATAATCATAGTGTATTAGAGAAACCTCATTTCGATCGCCCAACGCGCGCTGTGCAACATGTAATCATCCGATTTCGCATGCAAATCCCCCGCACTAGTAGTATTACGAGGGGGAAAAACCTGCTGATCGAGGACAGTCTATCGCAAATTTATTGATTTTCGGATTGAATATTGTGAATAACAGCAGAAAAAAAATAATATAAAATTGTACTTCACCTACCGATAACCTCCCACAGTACACCGCCAACTAATAAAGGGATGTTTGTTGATGAAAACTTCAATTCTTGACAAAAAATATAGGGTGGGTTTGGTAGTGTTAGTATTACTGTGAAAACGCTGGCAGCTTAAAATACCGGAGAAGATGCAGGCTTAACTACTGGTGTCGAATTAGCCTGCATCTCCTTATGAATTTCAAACAGTACAGGCGACATCTGGCTGACCCCGGTATTTTAAGTTGCAAAGTTGGCGAGTCCGGTATTTTGAGTTGCAGCGGTTTTTCAGAGTACAAGGTGTAGAAACTGCTCATCGAACATCGAGAAGAGTCAATCAAATTTATCGATTTTCCAATTGTGAATAACATTGGAGAAATAAAAAATAGTTGTATATGGTCCGTTTCACCAATGGAAAGCTCGAAATCGCGGATAAGAGACGAGAGAATTTGGAAAATTATGGGATATATGGCTAGAAGGCTGTGACAGATAATCAACGAAACTCGTCGATTTTCGAGAAAACTTAAAATGTCAATTTTGTGAATAACAGAAAAACATGAAAGAATCTTAAAAGTAAGTAAGCTTGGGTGAGGACGAGTTAGATAAGCTGTTAGGCTTGTTTGCTTGTAATTAACTAACTAAGCCAATTTCTCGACTTACACTCAAGGGACGGAAACTTATAACATACTAAGATGACGAGAAAATCTACACTTTACTCATTCATAAAAACAGATACACGCGTATAACCCAATTCTCCACCGTACAGAACAAATAGACGGGCCGTAAAACCAGGACAATTAAACCGTCAAATGAAAGGCCGGAGGAAGGAAGTATAATGATGTAACAGGTGTGTGTGCCAGGGCCACTCACCGCAATTAGACTTCGGCGATACGCGTGCGACCGACTATTCGGCAATAAGATGCGCGCGCTGGCTAATTGGGGGGGGGGGGGGGGGTAGAGGTCAGAGATCGTCGAAAAGGCTGGTTAGAATAGGTTCAAAAACGTAGAATCATCAAAAAAGTCATCGGTTCAAAGATCATAAAAAAGTTTGGGACAAACTTTAGTTCATGGAAAACGCAAAGATTCCTCCCGAGTCCAGCCGTTTTTGGAAGAAAGAATAGTGTTCGAGAATAAGCAAAAATATAATAGTAGGTATTCTGCGATGATTAATGATCCCAGTAGAAAAGTCGTATGTAGGTAATCGAGAAAATCTTTAAAGGCAAGTAATAAAAAAAAGAGTTAAAATAAGAATGCTAGACTCGAAGACTGATCTATCCAGGTAATGAGATAATTGATAGAATCCAGAATCTTCACAAGTTGATAATCGCTGATCTCTTTGATGTAAACGGCAGATGGTTCGTGACACCCGCATCGAATACTAGATTAATCCCCTCCCAAAAAGGGGGCGGGGCGTTGCGCGCGGCCGGGTCGCCAGTACAAAAAGTACAAAAACAACAGCTCCGATCTTTAATCCCCGGTCAACAAGTGTCCTTCATGAAGGCAGAAGTAGATCAACGATCTCGACAATTCGATATTCCTAATGGTTCATGCAAACCCGAGTTCATCAATGAAAAACCACCAATTTACATGAAACCGCGCCCAACCTCAACTCAAGTAAAAATACCACGTGCACAGTACCCTTTCTGGTGAATTCTATATCTAACCCTTTTTTAGGTTACTTCGGTGGTAACCGGAAAGTAACCTGAAACCAAAAACAGGTTACCCTCAAATTACTGTTATTTTTGTATTTTTTTACTGCTATTTTTGATGGTAACCCGATTTTGGTTTAAGGTTACTTATGGGTTACTTACTCAAGTAACCTGAAAAAAGGTTAGGTTACCTAAAAACCGGGTTAGTTGTAGAATTGGCCACCATTTCTCGAATCTTGCAACGAAAACCTTGCTATGAAGTTTGAAGAAAAGAAAATCATCTGCCGCCGCTTCCAAGTTCCGAGAGATTCTGGTCAAGTTGAGAGAGAAAACAATTTGACGTTTTCTCACAACAAACAAAATTGGTAATTGATCATTTTTCAAATTTTGATAAAAAAATTTCTAACGTAGGAACTAGGCAACCGACAAAAACTGTCTAGCAATGGCCATCTCGCTTACGGCGCCCAGAGAAAAAATCGGGAAAGAAGCGCCCGAATGCAAACAGATGAAATATATTGACCTCCTGGGTAAACACAGTGATAAACCGCGGTTAAGTGCCAACTTCACTTTGGCAACTTTCCCTCTACAGACAGGAAACGTAGAAAACATACACCAGCAAGGTTGTCCGAATAGTCAGAAAAATTAGAAAAACAGACTACTTTTCAGCCGAAAACATGCAAATCGGTCTACTTTTTTTTGGAAAAATCCAAAATTTTCACGTATTAACATATTAAAACGGATTACTTTTTGTTGCCTAGTCGGACCTTACAGTTGTACGGTGGAAAAATGACCACTTGAGCGAACTCCTAATTTGGCCATTCCAAACGGAATATCACCAGAATAGAACCGGTTGTTTTTCCGAAGGGAAAGAGAACCCACGCCAATCAAGACATTATATTCTTCCATATGGAGCAATACTCTCCATTCCAACACCAATCAATAGATCAAATGTTCTGCGCCAATCAATACGCATACCATTCCCAGATTCCCACACACAAGGTAATACTCCCACGCCAATCAATACCAATAACTGAAAAACATTCCCACACGTATTAATACTCCCCTATTCCTATTTTCCCACCCCAATCAATACGTATCCCCACCACGTACCTCGTCATACTCTCCCTCCCCTATACCATTCCAATCAATCAATACCCATCTTTTCCACGTACCTTGTCATACTGAACGACGACGAGGAGCGAGATGAGACGGAGGGCAGCAGATACACGTCGTCCGACCCGTCTACTGTGATCTGCAAGCAAAATCAATCGATATTCAATCGGGAATTACACAAAAAAAATCGATATTTCGACTAGAAACGTTAACTCCATTTTATGCATTCCACGAAAAAGAACATTCGAGTGTGATATTTTTTCTGAGCAGAAGTATCACATAATGTGAAACTCCCCAACTGAGCCAAAATGGTATAGAAGACTGGAAGCATACACCGCCAAGCCGCGACTCAAAAAAGAGAGAGGGGGGAGGGGCACAGATGGGATAGCGTCGATTCGAGGGTTTGAACAGTTGAACATCCCCTCCACATGAAAAGCAAAAAGTTAGTGGTCTCCCTTAGGTAATTACCCAATAAACCCAGAAATATTGCAAAAGTTATGGGTCACCCCTAACCCAGTTCAAGGAAAAGTTATGGATCCCACAGTTAGTTTACCGGGGTATCGCCCCTATGGGGGGGGGGGGGGGGGGGGCTTTCAGAGAAGAATGAGAGAGCCTCGGTGGTGTATGGAACTGAACAAGAAAAGCGAGCTCCGAGTCAGTGTATGGAAATCTCATGTACTACTACATGATATTATCTATCTCTTCCAGTCTTCTCCGAGTGCCCGAATCTCATCTTTTAGAAAGCACCAGAAAGTCGACATTTGGATTAGACGGAAACGCGCGTACTCTCGCAGCGGGATTAGGATTATCTACTACACATGTGCGGTGGGGACACCGAAACTCATTTGGCACAAGAGCAAAGTACAACGTTCGAAATGGGACGAAATCTAGACTCTAATTCGTATCGTACAAACACCAGCTACGTCAATTATTATATTTACTAGCGGATTTTAATTTGGCGCGAGTTTACAATTCGAAACTTTGACCGTCCGTTTCCGTAGCGCCACATCAACAACTAGTGAAAACTTGTAATACATACAGTATAATACGAATTATACTTAATAACAACAAAAGTAAGAGTAGTTGCCCCGCTGATACCCTATTTTTTCGGTCAAAACATACATGACTCATGTGTAACTAGTTCCCACGACCCCAAAGCCTACCCCGAAACAACCAGTAGACTAGTTCCTGTACCTATAGGCGACAAAACATATTAACTATAAAAATTGTGTGAAAATCGATAAATTTCAATCATATCTGCCAATATTTCATTTGAGATAGATTACGAACAAGGGAGAAAACGATAAAATAAAGTGAACTAGAATTATTTCTGGCAATATTTCACCACAAAAGCAGATAATACTGTCTCAGGCGCTAAGGCAATCATAAATTAAAATTTTTTGTTAGCAACAAACTAAGCCCCGCCCCCTTTCACCTACCTCTGAATCAGGCATTTGCAATAGGCAGCTGGCTTCGTCTGCCTCTTCTTGGCTAGTTGCCAGTCGACTGTATCGCATACAACGAATACAGAAGAAGGAGTACGGTAGATGGCCTGGGGTATACTGTATTCACACTACACGTAGAGATGGTGAAGAGTATCCGGCGTGAGAAAATCCTCTTCGAAAATGGATTCCCACTGAAAGAATGAGCACATTAGAACAAACGGTAAGAGCATCTTTTACAGAGGGACAAATATACCAGATACGAATTTAACGTCTCACGCAAAACGTAAAAGCAACTTCAGAAATGTGCTCTACACATCTTTTAAAGTAGGACGATAATGTGGACCAATTTCGTGTCAACGGTCCTCTAAACTGCAATTGAAAAGTGTATTGCAGTTTAAAGGACTGAACCGTTGCGATTGGACCACGTAATCGTCCTTCTTTAACAATAAAAGTCCTGGTGTTTCTACCGTCTCACGTGAGAATGCATGCTCACATCCAATCCACAACAAAAACATCAAAACCAACAAATAAAAGATATCAAAACTGTTTAAAAACAGTTGTAAAACACTCGGTTGTAGAAAGTGAATCAATAATCAATCGTTTATATACGTCAAACGTGAGAACGCGCAATATGTTGGACAAAAACAACCGTAATAGGTAATCACTGGTGTCAATCGAGATATGTGTAGAACTTGAACATGACAAAAAACCCAGGATACCCGATTCCGAAACAATTTTTCAAGTTTTTCTAAAAATTAGCAATTTGAATAGTAGGTTTTGAGCCTTAGTTCAGTTGGGATAATCTAAAAACTGGTCATACAACAAAAACTATACATCTTCAATCAACATCATAAGATAAGATGAGAGTTGGTAAAAGTGTCAAGGGGAACATGTCCAACTAAAGCTGAAAGCTGCAATGGCAAGAATATATAAAACTCGCAAACTAATCAATACAAAAAAACTAAATAATATACAGAAAACAATGGCACATAGAAATGTCGATGATAATAAATGGAATGAGCGTGGTTAATGGTTACAAATTGTACAAACAACTCAATCTTCTGAACAAACTTGAAAACACTACTTTGTTAGAAGCTGCGACACAAACTATTGGAAAATCATATTAAATTATTCTAAGTTAATTTGCTCTACAAATATGTCTCGATGAAATTAGATGTATTTTCTCTAAAACTAGAATCTGAATCTCGCTTTCGCTAACATATTCAGTAGATCATAAAAAAATCGATACATCGAAAGAAATCCGATCAAATCTATACAAACGTTAAACTAAAGATCGGTCTCTAACTCACACTAAAAACAAATCCAGTAGATCACAAAAAATCGATATGTCTCTAAAATCATACCAGATCCACGATAACCGCTCCCACCAGGGACCCGGTTAGAGCCGAGGCTACACAGGCCAGATTGATCATACTTCCAGATACCTCGCGGAGACTCTCATCTACCGATCTGAAAAAATGGCAAACTAAAAAGGTTGAAGTTGAACTCTATCAATGAGATTTCACATAAACATTTCACACGTTGCATTTACGTCTTCAGTTTTACGTTTTGGTTACCAAACATAGCTCCCTTTCCATAGAAAGTTACAATATAAAAAAGTAGTATTAATATTACCACCGGACACCTCGCGGAGACTCTCATCTACCGACCTGGAGTCAATTCTACTTTTTTCTTCAGAAAATTAAGATCAAAGTGAATGGCAGATCGGTAGAAATTAGTACTTTCAGAAAATATCCGAACAGGAACCAGCTAAAAACTCCATACTCTGAAGTTCCAAACCGAGTTGTTTACCAAGGTTCGCCAAAAACCCAAGTTGTGAATCAAGGTTTGAACAGTTATCAGTTAACCAAGAACGTGGTGCACAATTGTGTACAAAACATTGATTTCACAACTTGATATCAACTAGGGACCAATTTGGTGGACGAACCTTGGTAAACAACTCGGTTTTGAAGTTCAGAGTACGGGACTATGTTTCGCGCACATTTGAATACCACAATTACTCATAATACTCATTAAAATCAACCACTTTTAGTTTTTAAATGCTTTAGAGAACGTGTATTTTTCTCACGAAATTAGAGTAGGGATCCCTGATCATACTAAGCCTCCATTTCGTTAACGTGGAACTGTATTCCACAGGGTATCATAGGTGTTCATTAGGTGATCCAATACGTTTTACATTCGACTTCTATTAGGGTTGTTAAAATCGAACTCGAAACTCGAAAATGTTCGAGTCGAGTCGATCTCGAAATTTCCCAAAACTCAATTTTTCGCCAAACTCAAAAAATAAAAATTTCCCAAACCCGGAAAACTCGAAATTTTCAACTAGATTAACAACCCTAATTTCTATCAAAACCAACCACCAACGAACCAACCAGAACAAAATCCAAACACAACTCAAACCCACCTCCCAACATTAACCGTCGACTGTGTCATTGTGAATCCTTGCGTCAGTGCAAACAGAATCATCACGAGCAGAAAGAATCCGTCATACGGTAGCAGGGTTACGGTATTGTAACGGGGTTCCACGTTGCACAGCGCAATTAGGGGGATGAAGACTAGGCGGAAGAGGCACACATAGAGAAGACTGTGGCGAGACTGAAATAGTTATTCGTTTACTATTATTATTACTCGTATCATTATTATAAACATACCCCAGTAAGGTCCGACTAAGCTACAAAAAGTAGGCCGTTTTCAGATGTAAACACGTGAAAATTAACAAATTTTCATCAAAAGTAGACCGTTCGTCTTTTTTTCGGCTAAAAAGTAGTCCGTTTTAGATTTTTTCTGACTATTCGGACAACTTTACTGTTGTATGATTATAAAATCAAACAGACGACTGTCCTCATTCCTCATATCTCCTGTTTAAAACATGAGGGTTGATTTAAGAGTTTTATCCCAACAATTAACGAATCCACCAACATGAATAAGTTGTCCGAATAGCCACAAAAAAATCAAAGAACGGGCTACTTTTTCGCCGAAAACGAATAAACGATAGAAGTTGTCTATTTTTTGATACAAATAATGGAAAAAAAGGAACTCCTTTTTGTTTCGGACCTTACTGTGTATGACTAATACTCACAATATGTACTGCGTTGCCAAATAGTCTTCCCAGCGAGTCGCCCACATTAAACACAAGGAAACAGCAGATGGCAGAGAAGTAGGCTGGAAAAAACCATTGAGACAAAGTAATTAGGTTCCACTACACCTAAATGAAAGTGTTCAACATTAAATTTAAACACCAACCAGCAAGGTGTTCTAATTGTCGCTTTCTATCAGTAAAATGCATGATTCGGCGTGAAAAATAGGTGAATTCTATATGTAACCGGGTTTCTTGGTAACCTAACCGGTGTTTTTGGTAACCCTTTTCCGGTTAGCTCGATAGGTAACCGGTCGGTAACCGAAAATGGAAAACCGGTTACCTGTTTTTCAAACGCAAAATGTGGTTTTTACCTTTAGTTTGTACGGTAACCGGATTTTAGTTTTAGGTTACCTACCGCCCTACCGGTTACCTGTGAGGTAACCTGAAAAAAGGGTTACCAAAAACCGGTTAGGTTACCTAAAAACCCGGTTACATATAGAATTGGCCTGAAAAGTAGTCAGATTCTAGCGATTTTAGCGAAAAGGACAAACTCCACCAACCTGTCCACGTGGTATTCTTCGACGTAGACTTGACTTGACTGGAGAGGGCGGGGAACCCGGACAAAGTGATCAACAGCACCAGGAACACACACAACATGTCCAGACGAGCCTGCAAGTACGAATTTAAACGAATTTAAATATCTACCGAAAAAAAAACAGGAGAAAACTATAATTCCAAGCAAATGATTGCATTTTGCATTATCACAAGAATGCAAGACTAGAGCACCAGTACGTTTTTGATTTTCTTAGCTGGTTCAATTCATTATGGAAACCCTATTCAGACTGTCCACGGCCGTATCCAACAAAATTAGATCCCCTGAAAAAACGATAAATTAGGAAAATAGAACTGCTTCATTACTCACCTGTTTCAGTACCATTCCGTACTGGCCCTTGCCTCCTCCTGATTCAGGGGGCGTGGCTTCCTCGTTGATGACGTCATCATCCTCTGCCTCCTGTAGGCGGGCACGCTCGTCGTCGGACACGGACGAATCTACTCTGCAAGAATACCATTATTTTTTATATTTAATTGAAACAAAAATAGTTGTTGCCATAAAGACTTCTTCTTTGACCAAAATCGTCTTGAATCCGGGTCAAAACATAGCACCTTTCACTCTGAGCACATAATTTCCTGATATATCATTACCAGTTTGGCAAAGAGGACGCTCTTTTTTGTTTTTTTCTAATTTCTATGGAAATTCCGACATGTTTACTGGTGCATGATTCAGACTGTAGAATTAAGCTCCGCCCACCTCGTATAGTGTCCGACGCAGTTTCTTCGCCTACTGACCACCACCAGATAGGCGTAGAAGAAGACGCTGGCAACTGTCCAAAAGAGGGCGATGACGAAATAGATTCTCCCGTTTATGACGTCATCTGAGGCGAAGGCCTGCACGATAGAGAGTTATTAAACTTGAATTGTAGTTTGATAATCAAACAATTTTTTAGTGATTCTAATAATACTGCTGGTGACAATGTTAAAATGTATAATGTATCCAAAAAAGTTTAAAAGAATTGGACAAACTAAACTGAGATAGAGCGCCACCATGTATTCTGAATCTCATGTATTGTTCCAAGTTTTATGAGCCGATGTGCTTTGTGATTGGATAATATGATTCTTCAGTATGCGATTCGAGAAAAGTTTTCGGAGTAATGGGAAAATGTTAGATTTGAAACGATTTGAAAAAGAATGTGTTCTTTACTTCTTTTTCGAAAAAGAATGTGTTCTTTACTTTATATACACTAGGGTCCTACTATTCGGCCTTCTCTCTTTCCCATATCCACACTGTGGATTACACAGTCTACCATGAATAACTAACCATTGAGTCATGGAGTAATCTATCAAAACTCAACGAAACTACCAGAGATAGTTTCGTTATGAATCATTATGATATTATGAATCGCACTGCCAGGCACTCACAAAAACATTAGCATACAACATCGTGTATTAATCGTAACTATCTGGTATAAGAACTCGTATTGTGATATAATTTAGAAAAATAGCATAAAATAGAAGACTCATAAAACTAACCTGACAAAGAATACTGAGCACGGACGAAAAAATTCCGGCTATCGATTGACCCAGCATCACGGTTTGCATCTGAAACATAGATAAACTCAAACAAACTGATTATTTGCCCAGTATACCCATTACCCATACGCTTCTTTCTACCTAGGACAAAAAACCGGTGAATTCTATATGTAACCGGGTTTTCAGGATCAGGTAACCTAACCTTTTTTTGGTAACTTCTTTTTCAGGTTACCTCAGTAGGTAACCGGATGGTAACCTAAAATTAAAAACCGGTTACCTGTTTTTCTAACGCAAAATGTGGTTTTTACCGTTACTTCGAACGGTAACCGGATTTTAGTTTTGGGTTACTTTCAGGTTACCTACTGAGGTAACCTGAAAAAAGGTTACCGAAAAAGGGTTAGGTTACCTGAAAACCCGGTTAGTTGTAGAATTGGCCCAAAAAAACCCATAATTTGAGTCTGTTCGCTGTTCTGTTGAATGTGAGAAGAAATTGAGAAAGTGCACGTTGATCGATCAAAAAACAAGTTATACTACTAAGAATTGAAATAGTCAAACGATACTCAACTTTTGTAAATTTGTATAACTTGACTTTTGGGCAGAAGTATGCTATTTCAATTTCAACCTTCTTTATCATTATCAACAAAACTTCTAATGTAGTTTTGAATTGTTGAAAGCTTTCAAGTCTTTGAATGAATAAAATTTCAAATACACAACTTAAAGAAGGACGATTATGTGGTCCAATCGCAGCGCTTCAGTCCTTTAAACTGCAATACATTTTTCAATTGCAGTTTAAAGGACCGTTGACACGAGATTGGTCCACGTAATTGTCCTGCTCTAAATCTTCCAAAACTTACATATACCGCCGGATAGGTAGACGCTAGTCCCATAATACCTCCCCCTATCAATCCCATCGAACCAAAACTGGCAACAGAAGAGAGGAGCAGCGAGATGTAGAAGAACATCGTTTGACCTGAAATGTTGTAAATACACAACTACACTTACATTTACATATTTAAATGCTGTAATTTGTAATTATATTTACATATTTACAACATCACTTCAGCTCTTTCTACTTTGTAAAACAATGCAACGATTCGAGCCCACAACAGTTCACTAGTAGTGTCTAGTGCGACTATTATGCACACTAATATTCTACAGAAAACAGAGAGGAATCCGTTTTTCGGGGTCATACACCGCCAAGGCCCCTCATAAAAGGGGGAGTCGCGAACAAATCCTTGTGAGAAGTAGGGGTCGCTATCAACTAACGATTTTCATACAAAATCAGCTATAATCGTACGGAAATTAGTTGAATATTGCCGCTTTGGGGGGTCGCGAGTCGCGACACGTGAAAATACGGAGGGGTCGCGAGAATTTTGAAGAAATGACAGGCCCTTGGCGGTGTATGTTCGGGGTTCCGACCGAAACATCAGATAAACCGAGTCAACTTTGAGTTCTACAATTGACATGAAGCTGCAATGCCGTATGCCGCTGATAACAAGTAAGACATTGACTTACATAATAGTACTAATAATAATATTCGGAAAGTGTACTGGATATATACACAAACTAGACTCACCATCATCCGTGTCTATGTAAGTATACATAATAGTGGGTAAGAAAGAGAGAATGACCATCACATGACCAACAATTACTCGCGATGTGTTCGAAAATCTGAAAGAATGTTAGCAGGTAATAAATCGTATACCACCTGAACAAACACATTACTTCCAAGAGTTTCAAAACTCATCTAGACTAGATACAACTTGTCAAAACGTTTCATTAATGATGAATCTAATAAAAAGAAAATGTTGTTTACAGTGAAGTTAAAATTCCGAGTTGAAGTTGGACATCCACGAATGGATCCCACTTTCCGTCTCAAAAGTCGAAAAAAATGTTCAGAGTATCAATTATAACATAAAGAAGCCGGATTCCTGAATTACTCTGTTCAAAATTTTTCTAATATAAAAACGTACCTGTTAGTGAATAGAAGATTGATAGCCGCTCCGACTATACAGGCGACTCCTCCAAAAATAGTCAGAAATCCCTCGAACTCCCGTTGCAGCGTAGTTTCTATGTCCAATTCGTCTTTATTCAGGAGAGAGACAGTAGAATTATCAGAGAACGTCACATTTCGAAGTTTAAAGTAGAAGTACTGAAAATTGAGAGGTTGTAAAATTGTATAAAATGAATACTTTGAAGTTACTCAAAAACATTTACTCGGAGAAGAGTAGCAGTCTTATCGACGATGAACCGTTGAATGCTTGTTGCTTATTCAAACTTTGAGCAACGATGTATGTTATCCTCAACTTAACACTATTTACATTAACAATAGTGTACTTACGTGGTGAATTCTATATCTAACCGGGTATTTAGGTAACCTAACCCTTTTTGGTAACCTATTTTTCAGGTTACCTCAGTAGGTAACCGGTTGGTAACCTAAAATGAAAAACCGGTTACCTGTTTTTCTAACGCAAAATGTGGCTTTTACCGTTAGTTTGAACGGTAACCGGATTTCAGTTTTAGGTTACTTCCAATTTTCGATTTCAGTTTTAGGTTACTTCCCTAGGTTACCTAAAAACCCGGTTAGTTGTAGAATTGGCCTACTTACGTAGAGAGGAAAAACTCAATACAAACTTTAAACTGATCAAAAAGAAAAAGAAAAAAAACTAACCCTGTGTGCATTCATGAACAGGTTATAGGGGAGTAGTGACGTGGAAGATACCACCAGAAAGGCGATGAACAAATACCAATCCATTACTCTGATATGTTTTGTTAATAGAAAACACCCGGAATGATCCAACCTGATCAAATAGTATCACAGAATGAAGGAATATATAGCTGCCACAACTAGTTTATGGTCATACCACACGAATATCTGCAAATAAAACGTATTTTACCTTCAAACATGGTTTACAACTGAAATGAAAACATAAATCAACATTACAAATGCATGAATCAACTGTCAGCAACTATTGAAATAACTGAATTCGATTAAAAACACAATGAAATCAATGAACAACATAAAAAAGCGGCGAATCGAAGTTTCAAAATCAGCTGGCGCGCCGATGACGTCATTTCTGGGTCGGGCCGAGACCATTCAGTCCTTTAAAACCTTTATTTTGTCACCTACGCTCGGAAATCTCGCGAGTTTAGAAAGGTCTATGAAGCATTTACTATGAAAAAAAATGTCAGTGATTGTTTGTACTGGACTTAATTTCTCTAGAACTGAATCTCCAGCACTATTTTATTGGAACGTGTTGTTTTTTTAGCTAAATGAGTTGTGAAAAATTAATAGATCTAACACGCTGCATCTAAACACTTTGTTCAAACGTATAAAATCAATTCTGTGAAAATTATAGAGAATTAATTATTTCGTTGTTGAACTACCACAGAAAGTTTGAGATATACTATACTTTTTTACTGAGAGACGACTAGATAGTACTTAATTTCCATCTTTCCAACCATACGTGAACTGAGTGGAGTTTTGAAGTGTAATACAAACTTCTCCGATGTAAATTTTTTTCAGTTTTTTTTAAAGTGTGTCAGTCAAATAATGGAAGCTGTCTTGTAATTCCGTGTTTGTAGTTTGCTGCTGCTCCGTTTCAGTGGTGACTTGCGTGTACGGTGACAATGTGTCTGGGCGAATTCTTTATTTGACCCGGTATTTCGTTAACCCTAGCGGTTAACCATCAACCGGGTTACCTGGTTAACCCCTTTGTTAACCACTTGGTAACCCAAAGTTTCCTCCAAAACACGTTGTAGAAGAGGGTTACGAATGGGTTAACAAAAGGGTTAACCCGGTTAATGGTTAATGGTTGTTAAAGAAAACGTTCCGCTATAATTCGAGTTTCACGAAAAATTCAAAAAGCTCAAAAAAGTTTCGCAATGTCTTCGCGTAGACCATGCAAAAACTTTCATATTGAAAATTTGTAAAATTTGCATAACAACCAGCATTAAAAAAGAGGATATGAACATTTTCACTGTGACGCAACTTGACTTGGTTCCTTTACTTCCAGATTTATTTTAATTTTGTTGTCTCTAATTGTGTTTTCGTATATGCAAGAAAGTTTTAAAATCATTTTTGTACTTCTAAAGGCTATTTGGAGCATACCCCGTACGCAACTCCCCTATCGGTGTCATTACGTAAGCCGCTTTTCTGATCAAACGAAGCAAGATAGAGATGTAAAAGTATATATTTTAGATAATGTTTTTTTATTTGCCAAAGGGTCAGATTGTTAACTCATAAGTCAAAATTAGAGCGGGACGGATTCTTTAATGGTTAACTGAGAGGGTTAACGAAATACCGGGTTCCTTGTGGAATTGGCCCAATGTCTGTGCTGTAGTCTGCTCTCGACACCTGTTATAGGGCGTGTCAAATTTATAAATGCTTGTCTCTTGCCGGAATCGAACCTGCGAGCAAAAGTTTACTAGGCCAGGCGGTAACCACTGCGCTACAAAAGCCGATAGCTAGCAAGCTTTGGAATCTGAGACATGTGTCCTTACACAGCGGAAATTGAGATATACAGTACCCTCCCGCCTTTCCGTGGGCGGCGACTATGACGGATTTTGACCGAAAATTAACGACATCAAACTACAAACACATCGTATAGTCGTATCCTGTTCTGGGAAGCGAACCCCATACAGTCCAAATATATTTTCTCCCCTACTCTTCTGAACATACTATTTCCTACATTCGTAGACCGAGATGCAGAGAATGAGATCTGATGTTTGCTGATTACGTCATACCGTCTTATCCTTCAAAGTGAAGAGATCAACTCTAAGTATTATAAAAAATATAATCTGCTCAGCTGCAAAATCGGGAAATATAAAAATCATGCATTTGCATTCTATGGCGGCTAGCCATTCTGACATAGTGTATAGGAATAGCTCTCCTTTGTTTCTCGGTAAACTAATGTAATCCCTAAAATCAAATGTGGAATTGGAAAAAAATTGGGTGGGCCCCGTCGAGTTTCCAAAACATCACATTGTATAGTCGTCGCCAACGGAAAGGCGGGACGGTACTGTATATCTCAGTTTCCGCTGTGTACGGACACAAGTCTCCGATTCCAGAGCCTCTCAGCTATCGGTTCTTGTAGCGCAGTGGTTACCGCCTGACCTACGATCTTTTGCTCGCAGGTTCGATTCCGTTGGGAGACGACAAGTTATAAATTTGGCGCGCCCATATAGATATGCTATGTCGCGTCGCGTGCACGGGGGACGTGCGTGAAATAATACCCGACTTGTACTTTCACAATCATTGTGATTGAATTTTCATATACCCTCGTGCCAGGATAGAGGAAAAACGTGGGGATAGAAAAATAATGCAAAATTGAATGTTGTATTTGAATCTCGAATCGCGCTAGAAGTTAAGCTGGGTTGTTCATACTTTTACGCTGCGTAAAGTTGCAGCTGCATCTGGCTGTTCAGGACTGCAGGTCAGAGAGACGCAGACTGTCTTAGCCTGTCTGCGCGTCATTGACCTGCATGCTCTCTCGTTTTTGTAGCTGGCGAATTGCAGAAAATTGGCAACTTTTTGCAACATTTTTGCGAAGCGACTGAAACTGCAGATGGATGCAGCGTAAAAAGTATGAACGCAGCCTCAGAGAACACCTATACTCTGTTTCATCAATCGACGTCCTTCTACAGTAATCCGCCAAATATTCACTAGGCCTTTTTGATAAGTTCATTGTTTTGGCCTAGTACTTTCAGAGTTTGTAGCAATAAAGGTGCAGAATACCCTACACAAATTTGCAGAAAATCCAAAACCGCCAACATATAAATCTTTGACCTGAAAGTTTGAGCAGATGTAGAAGGTTATGCTCTGAAGCCTGAACGCTAGTAGATTCCCTAGTTGATATCAACATCGGGTTTTTTCCTCGCGTATCTACTAGCGTTCAGGCTTCAGAGTATAGTTGTCATTTTCTCCATAAAGACACCAAAGAACCTGATTGACTGAGCTATGCTCAGACAATTCCCAGCCAATTGGCCAGCCATTTTTATTGGCTGAGCGAGAGAGTGTGCAGGTCAGAGAGACGCAGACTGTCTTAGCTTGTCTGCGCGTCATTGACCTGCATGCTCTCTCGGTTTTGTAGCTGGCCAATTGCAGAAAATTGGCGCTAATCGTTCTGAGTATGCGTGGCGAGCGGTCGTTGATTACTTGCCAGCAGAAGAGAGAGTGTGTAGATTAATGATACGTTGACTGGCTGGACAAAATTGGCAAATCTTATAAGTGGGTGGATCTAACTTTTCGCTTTTGAGTCTTGAAGGGTAAAGTTCTCTGACTCACCACATGCGCCAATCCCCCTGGTTGACGTAGTTCAGGTGTGACAAGGAGTCGATGCCGCTACAGAAAAAGTAGGCTTATGGCCTGTGGACAGTGTCTTAAACGTATTAGATTTGTAGTTCCTGACCCATAATATGCGCCAATCTTCCTTATTGACGCATTTCAGGTGTCAGGTGAGTTAAATAAGTTAGTTTCGCAACCGGCGATCAACTCCGAGTTTTTTCGGATCAGTCCGCAGACAGGCCAATACAGTCTGCGTCTCTCTGACCTGCACACTCTCTTGCCGATGCCGCTACAGGAGTGGAACCCTCTCCGACTCTCAATATGCGCCAGTCTCCTTCCTTGACGTATTTCAGGTGTGACAGGTGAGTTTCGAACAGGCGCGCACGTGCTCTATGAAACACTACACTTTATCGCCATCTCTTGACAGGAAGGCCCGTTGGTTTTGTTGTGTTCGGTTTTTATGGTGCAACGAGCAAACATAACAGAACAGAGGGATCTCGCTCTCTCTCCTGTCTCTCTCTCCTCTCTTTCTCCTCTCTCTCTTTCTATCTCTCCCTTCTTCTCTTGTATGTATTTTATTCTTCCTCTTTCTTCCTCTTTCTTCCTCCCTCTCTCTCCTCTCTCTGACTCTTTTTCTCTCTTCCTGGTACTCTCTTTTTCTATCTTTCTCTCTCTCTTTATACCTCCCTCTCACTCTGACTCTCTTTCTTTTGTTATCTCTTTTTCTCTCCATTCCTCTCTCTCTCTCCACTACGTATCTTGTTTAACGGAATAAATTTATTCACAGCTGATTTTATTCCATTTTCACATTCTCAACATACTTTGAAAGGCGGACATTGTTAATATGCGAAGAAAATTTCGGTTTCTCCTTCTTTCTCACCCTCTGGCTCTCTCTCCTCTTCCCCCCTCTCTCTCTCTCCATCTCTCTTTCTCTCCCCCTTTTCTCTCCCTCCCTCTCTTCCCTCTTACCCTCTCTCTCTCCCTCTTGCCTCCTCTCTCTTTCCTTCTTCCCTCCTTTCTCTCTTTCTCTCTCTCTCTCCCTCTTTTCCCCCACCCCTCTCTATCTCTCCCTCTATCTCTCTCTCTCTCCATCTTTCTCCCCCCTCCCTTCTCTTCCTATTCTCTTTCTCTCTCTCTCTCTCTCTCTCCCTCCCTTCCTCTCCCCCCTCTCTCCTCTCTCCCTCTCCCCTCTCTCTCGCTCTTTCTCTCTCTCTCTCCCCTCCCTCTCTTTCTCTCTCTCCTCTCTCCCTCTCCCCTCTCTCTCGCTCTTTCTCTCTCTCTCCCCCCTCCCTCTCTTTCTCTCTCTCCTCTCTCTCTCTCCCCTTCTCTCTCATCTATTTCTCTCTCTTTCTCTCCCTCCCTCTCATCCCTCTAAGAGGTAAGTTTGTCACTTTTCTCCCCCTTCCCCTTTTATTGCATTTTCGTCGAAACCGCATTACTTTCCATTGAAAATGTCGTTCCAGACAGCTTTTATAAAAAAGTTCGCTCAATTTCAAATGTATCCAATTTCTCACTCTTTTTACATGTATAATTAAAAGTTAAAGCGAAATCTAAGGAATCTTGAAAGACCACTGAGATCAAATAATTTTTATTATAAAGTTATTAAACTTCAAAGAAAAAAAGCGAAATCTGATGTAAGACCACAGAGCCCAAATATTTCTAATAATGAAGCAATTATACTTTATTAGGTTCAATATAGTTTAATAAATTTTGAGCATGAAACCTTGAATTCATGTTTTTTTAAATGTATCCAATTTCTCACTCTTATTGCATGTTTGAAAGTTGAAACAAAAAGTTGAAACAAAATCTGATGTAAGATCACTGAGATCGAACAGTTTTAAAAATAGAGATTTCATATTTGCACAAGAATCCTTACATTCGTGTTTTTTTAAATGTATTCGGTTTCTCACTATTGTTCGATTTAGCTTCTGTATTTTACTATGGTCTTTTTCTTTGATCAATTGTATCCAAGTAATTCTGTGTTTAGTTTTTTCTTTCTCGTTTAGCGCACCTCGTAGTGCATAATAAATAATAAATAAATAAATTTTTCTCTTGATAGAAAAAGTTAAAGTGAAACCTGGACCAGGCAGATCAAATAATTCTATATATATTATAAAGTTACACTCTCATTTCTTTTTTTTACATCCGGTGAGACCACAGAGATTGAACTATTTCTAATTGTGAAATTCAGAAAATTGAAGATTCATGTTCTGTTCTTTCAAATGTATCCAGTATCTTACGTTTTTTTTACAATTCCAATGGAAACGTTTGACACCACAGAGATCAAATAGTTCTAGTTATAAAGTAATCTCACTTCAAAATGTTTCCGATTTCCAATTTCAAAGTAAAACTTGAAGCGAAACCTGATGTAAGACCACAGAGTTCGAGCGATTTCTAATCACATTTTGAGGTTTCATCTCTTTGAACGCTATGATACTAGTTATTCAATTTTCAATTTAATTTAAATGTATTAAAACGAATCAATATCTGTTTCGAACGATCAGCGAAGGGATCAAACTACAAACACGGGGGAATGGGGTGAAACACACCGTATAGTCGTTGCCAACAGAAAGGCGGGAGGGTACTGTATATCTCACGTTCCGCTGTGTACACACACATGTCTTCGATTCCAAGGCTTGCCCGTTATGTGGTCTAATAGCGCAGTGGTTAGCGCCCTGCTACGAATCTTTTGTTCGCAGGTTCGATTCTGGCGAGAGACAGAAATTAATAAATTTGGCACTCACTATATATATAGTTTGTTCCAGCCACTTATAACCCTCTACAGTAATCCGGTAACACTTCCAGGACAAAGTTTACTATATTAGCGTATTCAGAACGCCTCAAAATGTTCACAGTGTCTTCTGCATGTTTACTACTACTGACTCTGAAAATTTAAAACCAAAGTAATGACTTTTTCATTAGAAAACACCCCCTTGAATAATTGACGGACTACTGTAGGAGTACATCGATTGGTGAAACAGACTATACCGTAGTCGATTGCACAGTCATGTGAAACATGTTAGACTCAGCACAACTCAGAAACGTGCAATGACAAAGTGCACGATTCCTCATTAGAATGCTACCTTCACATTATGTTCAATTTACTTTTAGTATAGAATTTCATTGGGAAAAGCGAACCTTATAACCACTTATAAACGTAATCTATGATTATAAAATGACGTGGCATTCAATACTCAAACACTCCATTACTCAGAAAGTAAAGTGTAATATGTCTAAAATTAGAAGTACAAAGGTTATTCTCAAGCGAGTTTGATTGAGATACTCTCACATTCAATCAACTATACACAAAGTCATGAGAATAGATACAAATTTGCAAGAAGTTTTGTTTGCAAAAAATGCAACAAACACCAATAATCGTATAAACAAAAATCCTGTAAACAAAAATTGTGTAAACAACAACAAAAACAACAATGGAAACAAAGATACAGATTAGTTTGCAGAAAGTGCAACAAACATCAACACATCGTTTAGAGGCCGAAATCTAAATCAATAATATACAATAATATCAATAATATTGAATAGTTTAAACTTTGAGAAAGTACATAATATCCATCCCCTTTTAATTATATTTCATTTGTTAAATGTTATACATTCATTATTCAAATTTTCGTTCTACTACTTTATTTTAACTCGAATATTTGATCTATCTTTTAATTTCCTACTTTAAAACAGTCGTGTACTTTATAATTCTCGCCATTCTCAAGGGAAATTTGGGAATCTGCCAATGAAGTTTCTAGACTTTCTCAGAGAGCTCCTTGCCAATTAGCAAGCCACTTTTGTAGCAGCCTCGACGAGAGAGTGTGCAGGTCAGAGAGACGCAGACTGTCTCCGCCTGTCTGCGACCTCATTGACCTGCGTGCTCTCTCGCTTTTGGTAGCTTGCAAATCGCGGAAAATTGGCGCCAATGAATGTTTCTCAGTTCTTAACCATGTAAAGTTCTTTTTTTTTTCAAAAACATGTGCATGTTTGTACGCGATTCGTATCACAGCACGCCATCAAAAAGTCTCAGAAAACATATATTTCTCGAGAGAAAAACATTAAACACCAGAAATTCATTGGCACGCGCCAAAGCTCCATTGTGCCACTTTTGTAGCGATCTCGACGAGAGAGTGTGCAGGTCAGAGAGACGCAGATGTCTGTGGCCTCATTGACCTTCATTAGCTCTCTTTTGTAGTTTTCTAATCGCCAATCGCTCTAATTAGCGACGACTATATTTCATTTAATCCCAGAAAGTCTGCAAAAAAATTCATTTTCGCATGCACACTACAAATCCATTAATTGAATGAGCAATTAAGATACTCATGGGAGTACGATTTGTGCTATTTTCAATGATGTTTCAATCAACTCTGAACGAATGATCTTTATTCTCTATTACTATGCATAATTCCGCAGAATCTATTCATATATATAGTTTGTTTCATTACCACTGAGACCCGTTGGCAGCGTGCCAAGATTTTTAGATGGCTATTCCTCAGACTAGATACAAGTTTTCTGAAGACTTATTTCATTGAATTGTTCTTATGGAACTGAACAACTTCTAACATCAATTTGTAGTTTATAGGGAAACTCTAAAGTGGTTAAACATGGCTTGGAATATTCGTTGGCTCGCTGCCAAGTCTCGGTAGGAATGACCGGGGCTATAGTGTATGTTATAGTTGATGTGAGTTGTAGTTTGATCAGAGAAAGACAAGGGAAATGATGAGTCACGAATATAAAATGGATGGATCAAACTATAGTTCTTTCCATTCCCACTGAGACTCCTAAAGTAGTATTCCAAGCCGTTTTTCTCACTCAGTTTTGATCAGAGAAGTTGAAGATTTCCGTACCTCATTCTCCTCCTCACGTAGAGTAAATATACAAGAGAATTTTCCATGAACTACATTTAAAGCTCCATAACAGCCTTCGGAAAATTTGTAAGGGGACTGTAGGAGTCTCAGTAGGAATGGTGTGAACTATACAAAATTGAGCAGATCGAACCAGATACCCTTTTGCCGGATACCATTTCTTCGAGAAATGAAGTGTAGCTAGTTTTATCTGTGTACCTCAGTCTAAACTATGGTATCCGTTTTCATTACCACCTTGTACGCAGGCGGCGTAGCGATCTCCGCCCCCCCCCCCCCCCCCAAAAGTTCATGAGATCACCTCATGAGCTAATAGCACGAGCTTCTCATGAGACTGTATTTATTGCTATGCTACAACATAGATAGTTCACGAGTAGCTCATGGGGTATCTCATAAGAAACTCATATGAACTTCTCATGAGATTGAACGGTTTGCTACGCCGCCAGTGCTGACAACATCGAGGTTTCTGGTAGAAATTACCGAAAATGGAGAATAAGTTTTGGTCCTATCTTCAAGTTCAGGACAGATATCAACAAAAAACTCCAGTTCGACATGGTTCAACAATTTTAGTTCATTTATTAATCGTTTTCAGTTTGTGTTAGGCCAAATCTGAGTTTTGCATACCTACATGAAAAACAAGCTTCATATTCCCTCATATTGTTATTGTGCTAACGAGCCAAGTGTCAGGTTTCATAGCTGCAAGATATAGCTGCGAATATGTTGCGTTTGGCATGTGGACACATAGTCAGCGCCCACTCAAAGACCAAAGTATACTGTACACTTTTCAATGCTGTGTCTAATTTCAGTATGATTTTTTCTGAAAACCGATCTCTGGGATACTATACTCATTCTTGCAGATGAAAGTGTACATTCTTTTCTGCTGTGTCGAATTTAAATCTGATTTTCCTGGAATGAGATCTCTATGAAACTATGCTCATTCACAGGGTTCAAAGTACACCGTTCATATTATTTCTGCTGTGTCTTCTTGTTTTCGTGAAAAGTGCTTCTCAGGAAACTATACCCACCCACCAGAGATCAAAGTATACGGTAATTTTTTTCTGATGTGTGCAATTTCTATCCCCAAAATTGTTTGCGTTTGTGCACAAACGCAAACAATTTTGGGGATAGTGAAGATGTTGGTGAAGAAAAAATCAATTTCATTTTTCCTGAAACGGATTTCAAGAAAACTATAGACTAGTCAGCGCCCACTCGGAGACCGCAGTATACTGTATACTTTTTTCTGCTGTGCAGAATTTCTTCATGTTTGCAGCCTGCTCAAAGCTGAGACGGTATCATTCTGATCTATGGTTTTTGTAGTTTGATCTCCTCCTCATTCTCAGTAATTTCGATTTTTGCTGTGTAAGGACATCAAACTACAGTTCATACCGGGTGATTCTCTTCATATTTGCAGTTTCCCGGCAGTTCAATCTCTGATTTCTCTAATCGCAAGTTTCAAGAGGAAAACTCGACAAAAACGGCAACATCTGATTTCAATTATAATATTTAATTACATTTCCCATCAATTATATTTTAATTACCGCTGAACCGAGCATATATACGTCAATGCGCGGTCTTTTCAACGTATATCATAGATAATATCCACGTTCGCCCTTTTTAACGAAATTTCACCTGCTTTAGTACTAATCAACAGTACGTTGTAAAGCAATTAACCTCAATAAAAAGTTCTCTTCCATTTTTTCTAAAATGAATAGTTTCTCTGAATAAGGCAACTAAGAATTGTTGTAATTGTGTTCTCAGAGTTAGGAGATTGCAAAGAATGGAAAAAGGTTCTGCAGGGAGTACTCGATAGAATCCGGGCTGATATTGAACGTGTTGTCTGGTTTTGCCATTTTTGTAGTTTGATCCCGCCGCATTTCGGTCGAAATCCCAGAATACTGATGATGTTCTTTCAGATACACCTGAGTTCAAGTTTCAAGTTTTATTCGACACATCACAATGTTACACAGTGGTGGTCCTTGACCGATCTCCAAATCTGTTATTCTCTTTCAGATACACCTGTGTTTCATAGTAATTATAAATGCGATTTCCTCAAAATATTTACGCTATCATTCGAAGTTCTTTGAATACTCATAATGTCGGGCTTTACGTGACCGTACTTTTTTGCTATTCCACATCACGTGAATGGCGTGGGTTATATTGATGTTCAAGCTAAGTAACTAAATCCCCAGTGCATCAAGGACCAAATTAACAAAATCTCTGATTTGTCATAGAAATCAACGATGTGGGTTTACATCACCCTCATTTCATCATGCTAGGGTAACCTCAGTTCAAGAGATCACCTCGTGAGCAATATAGGTTTTGTCAGACCGTTGTGGACACCGTACCATCGATTTGTAAGGGGCGGGGTTTGGCGAGGGGCCAGCCAGTCTGCGTATCATTGACCTACTCACTCTCTCAACCGCTGGCAAATATTCAAAGACCGCTCGTCCCGCGTCGCTCAATCAATCGAACCCTCTGCGTCTTTATGGGGAAAATGGCGACTATGTCTCACCAACTTCTCCCGAGATTCGATTGATTGCTAGGTTACTACACTGAGAATTTACGAGAATTTACTGCATTTCTCACAAGAAAGAGCATGTGTTAGAACAAGAAATTTGAAGAAAAAAAACTCGGGTGGAGCAGGCTAAACAGTAGATTTGACCTCATTCGCTGTGCTTGGTAGTGTGATCACTCTATTTTCTCAGTTGTAACTAGCAATCTTTGATGTCTGTGCTGAGCGAAGTACATTTCAGATGTGGCTTTGAAGTTTGATCTCTCCGTTCTTTACTTGTAATCAGCAATCTCTGCTGTGTGTGCAGTTCAAACTACCACTCATATTAGGCTTAAGTTTTTCGTTAAGCTCTCACGTGTGTTACACGTGGGTGTGATTTGCTTAGTCATGTATGATGTATGATCCTATTATGTTCTGATACCTGATCTAGCATCTATCTATCCCAATTAGTATCTCCCCCCCCCCAAAAGGGGTGGAGTCTACAGGCCGTATTCAGCAATATCCATTCTCTCTCATTCTTACCTGCGTCTCTTAAAATACACGCTATTTCTCTGCTCCTACATCCTACTGCCTACTGGATTACAGATGAATAGTTTGAGAATTGATATGTGAAATTTTTTGAACAAAACAGGCAGAGCTCGTATCGACAAGCTTAGCTACTTATAAAAAAATGCTTGAGAAATAGTACGCTAAACGAGAGACGCAGACTGTGCTCTTGATTTTGGGATATTTGTACAGACGGCCTTCGATCTCTCATCTATCTACACCAATTAGTATCCCCCCCCCCCAAAGTGGGCGGAGTTTAGGGGGCGGGGCTGCATCAACATTTGAACTATTGAAGGTGTGATTGCAGTGCTCACGCGGCAGAAATCGTTTACTAGTTGTAAATGGAATGTTTACGTGAAGCGTGCTTTACGTGACAATTCAGTTTACTAGCAGCATCAGTATTTGTGTTCCAGTTACCAACAGAAGCATCATCTATTTAACACGAGTTTTTCTCTCTCTTTCCTTTCTCTCTCTCTCTTCCTTTCTCTCTCTCTCTCTCTCTCTCTCCGCTCTCTCCCTTCCTCTCCCCTCATTTGTACCCAATTACCCTATTCCGCGAACCCCTCCACCTAAATTGGCCCAAAATGCCCTTCCCTGCCTGTTTTCAACCGAGATTCTTCTCTAATAAACGTCATTGTAATAGTCTTCCCTGTCTGCACTCCCACTCGTTTAAATTCTCTCTTTCATCCTTCGTAAATGGAATTTCCTCGTTTGTAATTATTCTATAGTATAGCTTCTTGTGCACATAACAACTACTACACTCACTAATTAAGCCCCATGCAGCACATGCTCAGTTCAACATTACAACCTATTGATAATTGAGTTGATATAAGTTTAATAATTGCCTTGTTCCGGAGTGTAGTTTGGTGTGTCATAGACAGAAACATACAACTACTATTGTACTGATCGCAGACTTAATTCACACGTTTTACTACGTGTTTCCTTATAGAACTACGTTTTCTCTCTACTTTCACCTATAATGCTTTTTTCCCTAAAAATGCTCTAATGCTCTCTTCTACGTGTAAATATCACGTGACTGTTTTTCACATGCTTTTATTCTAAAGACGTGATTTATACTCACGTGCTATCCTATAAAGTCACTTTCTGTCTCTACTTCGACCTATCATTATGCTTTCTTCCCGCAAAAATGTCATATTAGGTCATACATTATAAAAAAAAACGTAATATTGTAATATGTATTTTCCATGTAATCACTTTTTGTCTCTACTTTGACGTTTCGTAATTATCTCTTTTCGAGAAATCTAGGATAACAGTTTGAGTTTACGAAAATATGTGTCCGAAACTTTATGAGTACATTGACTATGTGTACTACACGTGTACTTCACGTTTTTCACGTAACTTACTACGTGCTTTCCTATAAAGTCACCTTTTGTCTCTACTTTGACCTATAGTGCTCTCTTTCCGTGAAAATGCTATTGTGTGTTGCTAGCGAGTAATCCTATTGAGATGAATAGCTTGAAACATCCAATCGCGCTCTTTGAAAAATGTCAAACTTAGTTTCAAAGTCAATAATAATAATTTTAATGTTATGTTTTGCAATATATTTGAAGTCTTGGGGTAAACATTTATTCTTAATTCATGCTTTTATGTTTTCTGGGCTTAATAATAGAAAATTATGTAAAATCTTCTATTTGAGGTTATGGCGAAACTCTTTCTTTCAAACCCAATAGTTTTTCAACAAAGTCAAATTCATCCATTCTTAGCCACAGTTTTAATTCAACACTCGTTTTCAAGTTATGTTTTTTTGAGTTTAAGGGTTTAGAGAAGGACGATTATGTGGTCCAATCGCAACGATTCAGTCCTTTAAACTGCAATACATTTTTCAATTGCAGTTTAAAGGACCGTTGACACGAGATTAGACCGTCCTTCTAATAGCAAATTTGCATAAAAAACATACTTGAGATTTTGTTGTCTCAAAGTTTTAGACCCGTTTTCAAGTTTTTTTTTGAGCTGCGTAATAGAACATTTTGGGCCAATTCTACAACTAACCGGGTTTTTAGGTAACCTAACCCTTTTTTGGTAACCTCTTTTTCAGGTTACCTTGTAGGTAACCTGGAAGTAACCTGAAACTAAAATCCGGTTACCGTTCAAACTAACGGTAAAAACCACGTTTTACGTTAGAAAAACAGGTAACCAGTTTTTCATTTTAGGTTACCAACCGGTTACCTACTGAGGTAACCTGAAAAATAGGTTACCAAAAAAGGGTTAGGTTACCTAAAAACCCGGTTAGATATAGAACTCACCAACATTTTGCGGAACCATTATCTGAGATTATGGCTTACGGCGAAACGTTTTCTTTTGAGAATGTCAAATTCACTCGATGCTTCAAGGTTACCATTCATTTTTGGACAAGGTTCCAAGTTTTTCTGTGTTAAATAATAGTGAATCTTGTGATATCCAACTCATAAGGAAATTTTTTTGAGGGAGTGAAATTTTTCAAAAGTTAGAGGTTAGTTGAGACTATGAAAAAACTACCTAGATCGATAGGCATGACATGTATTATAAAAGTAGATTGAAGAGTCACGTAAAGTTAGCATTCTAATGAGGCATCGTGCACTTTGTCATTGCACGTTTTTGAGTTGTGCTGTGTTTAATATTTGTCACGTGACTGTGCAATGGACTAACAGCATAAATATATTGTTTTACGTCGAAGTAAAACGCTGGCGAAAAAGTATGAAACGGGCCGATGCTCATTTGTGATTTGTTTACTAAGTTTGGTCGGCAGATTTATTTCGAAGTGGGAAAATAGAGAAGAACCATGGAGTAGAAAACATTGAAAGAAGACGCAAAGTGGTAGTTCGTCTACCAGCAAACAAACTGACTTTATTAGCAAAACAATATACTTAAATACAACTTTTCGAAACTATTAGAAAATATTCTTTTTCTGTAGGGATCTGACCGTGAAAGCGAAAACCTAGTGCACGGTTAAAACGGTAAAATAGAACTCAAAGTAACAACTTGGTAAAGTAGAATAACTCTCTATCACCTACGTTGTGCCCTAAAGTATTCTCTTGTTTTGGACTTGGAGGAGGATTAGGAAAAGTGTTATCAGTTATCAGTTGAATTTAGTAAAGTAACAAAACTAATATAGTGTTAAAAACTATGTAACAGATTTTGTAAGGTATTAAGAACTTTATGTTAGAACTTAGTTACCTTAGTAAAGTTGTAAAGTAGAATAACTCTCTATCACCTACATTGTGCCCTAAAGTATTCT
>OZ038437.1:12455637-12575637 GCA_964036275.1 Litoditis marina | reverse complement strand
GCAAGATCAAAGTACTATTTATAAATAAACAAATAATTAATTCATAAATAATATAGAAAAATATTTATATGAAAAAAATTATTACTATTTGCAAAGAACCTTCGAAATCGAGCTAAAAACAAAGATCAAACTTTACTCTACATTCTTTTCTGAGAGTTTATAGTGTCTTGTTAGTGTTTGCTCTGGCGTGCCACATCTGCCAGACGTTGACTTTTGATCTATCGAGAATAGTTAATATAAATGTCCGATGCAGCTTTTCCATTGGAAATGAAACACATGGGTATACTTCACTTTGAGAGGGGCAGCTCAGAACAAGCGTCGTTGCAAAACAGTAAATTACTGTTTATACAGCGTGGCTGTCATCTATATTGATTTTTCCCTCTCGTCGTCTGACGTCTCTTCGGGGCACACTTTATCTCTAGATTTGTTGCAATACAGTTTCGACCGAACGCGAATTTGTAATTAACCGAGCGCTTTCCGATAGTCAGTGAAAAAGAAATGCACAGTATTCTTCCGTACTTCCGTACTCTTACTAGATGTAAATTGATTAGTCACGTAAAATTAGCATTCTAATGAGGCATCGTGCACTTTGTCATTGCACGTTTCTGAGTTCTGCTGTGTTTACCATGTTTCACGTGACTGTGCAATTGACTAACAGTATAATGGCGATAATTGTAGTCTTTTTTGTATTCCTACTAGACACGTACATTGCAAAATAGAAGCTCGTATCAGAAAAAGTAATTGGATAGTTTGAATGTGTACTGTAGGAGCCTCATTAGCGCTGATGTAGACTATAATTGGAATTTTCTCATGATAAAAGCTCTTGGGATTACAATCATAGATCAAAAGGCTAATGCGGCACGAGGCTTCATTTCTGGTTTATTTTGAACAACGAAATTATAAATCACAAAATAGAATCACAAGTTTAATTGGTTAATCCTTATTACTTCGAAAGATCAAAAACTGATCCTCGTTTCACACACTCTACTAATTAGCAGAGATCAAATCATGATACGAGTAGTGTATAGTCGTCGCTCACGGAAAGGCGGGAGGGTACTGTATATCTCACTTTCCGCTGTGTACGTACACATGTCTTCGATTCTAAATCTCGACCGTTATGTGTGATAATAGCACACTGGTTAGTGCCCAGCTACGAAACTATTGCTCGCAGGTTCGATTCCGGGGAGAGACAGATTCTTATAAATTTGGCACTCACCGTATATGAGTTATCTATAGTGAGTGCCAAATTTATTAATTTCTCTTACAGTACACATTCAAACTTCTGTCTCTTGCCGAATTCGAACCTGCAAGCAAAAGTTTCGTAGCAGGGCGCAAACCACCGCGCCATTGAAGCACATAACCGGCGAGCTTTGGAATCGAAGAATTGTGTGCGAACACAGCGGAAAGTGAGATATACAGTACCCTCCCGCCTTTTCATTGACGACGACTATATCCTGTATCCCTAACTTTCTTCTGTGTTCCAGCGTGCGGGCGTGATGCACCGTAACATGCGTCTGATGCTATCAACAATTTCGGCGTGTTTCGCAGTGAATGCCATGGCCGGACTACTGTACAATGTCTACTTCTTCTACATTGGAGTAAATGGGTTCCCACTCATTCCTACGGCGAGGTAGGTCAAATCTGAGTTGAAGTTTGATCAACATAACCTCATGCCCGACAATCCCTGTATAGTCTCTGCCCGGAAAATGGTGGGGGTTACGGTATTTCTGAGTTTTTCTGTGAGATGCATAGCGCAATGAAAGATGTGTCCTTCTTCTACATCGGAGTAAATGGGTTCCCGCTGATTCCCACGGCGATGTAGGTCAAATCTGAGTTGAAGTTTGATCAACATATTGATCTACAAACACATCGCGATTCTCGAGTTTGGTTGAAACTACAACAGAAAGACAAAACAAACATCCATGTCCGTCTGTTTCTGTTAGAGCTCCTAGTGTTCGCCCGGAAAATGTCGAAGAATACGGTATGTGGTCTCAGGCGGCGTAGCAATCCGTCCAATCTCATGGAAAGTTCATATGAGTTTCTCATGAGATACCTCATGAGCTACACGTGAACTCTCAATGTTGTAGCATAGCAATCAATAGAATCTCATGAGAAACTCTTGCTCATAGCTCATGAGGTATCTCATGAGATTCTTGTGGGGTTGCTACGTCAGTGTAAACTGTGTACGTAATTTATTTACTAGATCATGATGTGTAAAAACAGTTTGATAGGTTCATAAAATATTCCGGTTGATAGTTCGTTCTCCAGTTTACACGTTTTAAGTCATAGTACGTGAAGCATGAGGCTGAGAGAACACCATGTGATACTATGTGTCAAAATACACGAATGCGTTGAATAAATATTCTGAAACGTCATAGTACATTTGGCCGGCAGTCTGTCTGATCTCAGCTCTCTTGACGTTTTCTGCCATGAATTCTCAACCAGACTAGACGTATGACGTCTCCTTTAAAGAGCGTCGGACACGAAATTGGTTATTCTGCAGCACATCTCGCGGTTATTGAGGCACTTATCGCATAGTAGATTTTTCAAAGAGGGAAACAGGAAAACATTTGATTTTTGAACCTAGTCAGCTAGTCACGCTCGGGATACCAGGCCTTATCAAACACTAGAAAAAAGGAGAAAGAACAGGAACATACTGTGAATTATCTGAATGTGACAGTACAAGTGTGCAAAGAAAACGTGATACAGGGTTGAAGTCGCCATTTTCCCCATAAGTACTGCAGAGGGTTCGATTGATTGAGCGATGCGGGGCGAGCGGTCGTTGATTACTTGCCAGCGGTTGAGATAGTGTGTAGATCAATGATACGCAGACGAACTGGCCCCTGGCCAAACCTCGATGGTACGGTGTCCACAACGGTTTGACAAAACCTATAGCTCTACCCAAAGCGGACAATTTCGACGTATTCTGCCCTGTTTCGCTGTGTTTTTGGTTTAATCTCTCGTTTTTCCGTTGTAAACAATTTTCACTGTTTGTGTTGATCAACCAACAACAAAGGTTCGGTCACACCCTGATCACCAATTTATAAATTTCTGTCACTCGCCGGATTCGAACCTGCGAGCAAACTATTCGTAGCAGAGCGCTAACCACTGCGCCATTAGAGCACGTAAGGAACCAGCTTTGAAATCGAAGACATGTGTGCGTACACAGCGATAAAGTGAGATAAACAGTACCCTCACGCCTTTTCGTTGGCAACGACTATGTTGTACGGCCCCGCTCTCCTTGCAGAACATTGATCTTTGCTCTCTCTTCTGATTGGGAGGGTGGGGGTGCAAATGAAACATGATACGCCATGTCCTGAGGGCAATTAAAAACTGGCGTTGGACCACAAGGGTAAATAGCATGAATATTGACAAAGCCTAGAGAAAAACACATGAGAATCAGGGGTTACAGTAACCGGGGGTCATTTGACTATGAAAGTTTGTTGTAGTTTGATCTCGATACACATCTAGAATTAAAGTTACCGTAACCTTTCATACTCCTTTCCATTTCAGGGTCTGATGTACCGTAATCAACGGCATCTCAGAAATCATGTCCGTAGATACTCAAATCGATGGTCTTGTTTTCCTAAATATACACATCTAGAATTGAGATTACCGTAACCTGTGATCCACAGTAATTCTCCCCATACCAATGTTTGGTGTACGGTAATCGTCCTGACATTCTTGGTACAGAAATGAGTTTAGACTAGGAACGATAGTTTCCGAACACATCTAGAATGCTAACTACCGTAACATTTCATACTCCTTCTCATTGCAGTGTCTGGTGTACCGTAATCAACTTGGTCATGATATCTTGAAAAAACTTTTTCTAATACTCATAACGATAGTATCGATCTCTCGATTTTATAGTTCGTTCCACCAATCAATGTCCTTCTACAGTAATCTGTCAAATATCCAGGAGGCTTTTTCCTGATGAAAAAATCATTATTTGGTTCAAAACGTTTAGATATTGTAGAAGTATAGGTAGAAAACGCACTAGCTAAATTTGAAGTGATTCCGAAAACATCAAACTACGTAACGTCGTTTCAAAGCTCGTGCAGATTACTGTAGAGGGTTATAAGTGCGTGGAACAGACTATACACTTCCAGAACTGACGATACCGTAACCCCATCCCTTACGTAACTTTTGACCTACCATACTCCTTTTTATTCCAGTGTCTGGTGTACCGTAATCAACGTGGCGATGGTTCCCTGGGACGCCGCAACGTGTCTTTTGATGGTCGGGGTGGGCGCCGAACGACTGATTGCAACCAAACATCACGTTCCCTCTGGGACCATTTCTAATTATGTCAAGGTACGGTGGCCAATAATTGCGCTGTGTTAGCGTATTCGACATTGTTACAGTGTTGGTAAAATGGGTGGAAAAGATACGATGGACTGTAATTGCGCTGTGTAAGCACTTTTAACGTTATCAAGATAAAAACAAAATCACGTTTCATCCGGGACCATTTCTAATTATGTTAATGTACGGTAGCCGAATATTGTGCTGTGTTGGCCTGTTCGTGTTTGTTACAGTAATAAAATGAGTAAAAACAATACGGTAGCCGAGAGTTGCGCTGTGTAAAACTTTATAACCTTGTGAAAGCAACCAAACATCACGTTCCGTCCGGGACCACTTCTAATTATGTCAAGGCACAGTAGCTGAGAATTGCGCTGTGTAGGGACTTCAAGTTTGTGACGTTACGACATAGGGTTCCCTCTTTTCGAAGCAAGACAATACGGTGTTCAGTGCACTATCCTGCTGTGTTTGTAGTTTTAACCCGTTCCTTTTGGTTGTAAACCGGAAGTTATGCCGTTTATCAAGTTCAAACTACAACTCGTACTCGTTCTTTCTCTATATTGGCTGCATACTATAGTCGCTGTCAACGGAAAGGTGGGAGGGTACTGTATATCGCACTTTCCGCTGTGTACGCTCGCATGTCTTCAATTCCAAAACTTGCCCGTCATGTACTCTAATAGCGAAGTGGTTAGCGTCCTGCTACGGATCTTTTGCTCGCAGGTTCGAATCCGGGGAGAGACAGAAGTTTATTCGGCACCCACTATACCAGCCATCTCGCAGCAGGCCATTTACATAGAATTTGTTTGTTTTGACGGGTAACCAACTATATGATGAGCAAACTTGTGTTTCTGATCCTATTGTGTTTGTAGCTTGATCTCACTTGCTCCGAACATGCCCTGTATTTTACGAAATCGCGTTTAGTCGAAACAGTTCAAGAACCGAACGGTTCGGAAAAATACTGTATTTTTTAGTCGAGACGCCAAAAAATCGATTTGTATTCCCACCATGCTGTATTTTACTGTAAGTACAGTAAAATACAGCATGGTGGGAATGTATTTTACTGTAAGTACAGTAAAATACTGTAACACAACCAGGGACGCTCTCACTTCCTCTCATTCGATCACACCTAATTGGCTTTTATACTACCAGCCATCTTCCAGCAGGTCATTTACATGAGATTTATTCGGGATAAGATATTTGTGAGATTTTCAGGCATCAAACTACAATTGGGTTTTGTTTACCCTTTTTAATGGCTTTTTAACTACAAGCCGTCCAGCATCCCATTTACATGCCATTTGTTTGTTTTGGCGTAGTGTTTGAGGTGGTCTCCGATTGCTTTTTCAATTTGCTTCGCATATAAGACCAATATCCCCCCCACCCGGGGTGGTTTCCGGTTTTTTCATTGGAAATTAGCACGGGGCTCGAACCATAGTAGTAATGTTATTTGTATAGGGTTCGTTGTATAGTCCACACCATTCCTACTGAGACTCCTACAGTAACCTTACAAACTTTCCAAAGGCTGTTGTGAAGCTGAAAATGTAGTTCATAGAAAATTCTCTCGTATATTTACTCAACATGAGAAGGAGAACAAGGTTCGAAAATCCTCAACTTTTCCGATCAAAAGGAAGTGAGAAAATCTTACTGTAGAGGTCTCTGTAGGAATGGAAAAGACTATATCTCGCTGTGTTTGTAGTTTGATCCCATTATATCTTACTCGTTATTTGAAAAGTGGGCCGTGTAATGATATAGTCGTCGCTCACGGAAAGGCGGGAGGGTACTGTATATCTCACTTTCCGCTGTGTACGCACACATGTCTTCGATTCCGAATCTTGCTCGTTATGTGCTCTAATAGCTCAGTGGTTAGCGCCCTGCTACGAATCTTTTGCTCGCAGGTTCGATTCCGGCGAGAGACAGAAGTTTATAAATTAGGAACTCACTAGAACGGGATCAAACTAGTATTAGTACAATTCTCAATCTCTGAGAGAAACCATATGAAGTAGTTTTGTAAAGGGATTCCCCTACCAAGGGTGGGTTCCGCTTTTTTTTCAATGAAAATTAGCGGACACGGGGCTCGAATCAAGACAGCAATATTACTTGTAGTCGAAAACGAACAAAAATGCAAAACGAGAGAAACAGGTTTGCAATGGACATCAACTTTTATATTTATGCACAAAAACGAACGACTGTTCAGCTGGTACTGGTTACAAGTTTTAAGAACATGGTTCAGGTTGAGAAACATGAAGTATTGGTGTATCTCACTTTTGCTGAGAACAGCTGCATTTTGTTGAAAGAAAAGAACGTGACTATGTAAACTATTGTTTGAAACATAGGTGTGGTTGTGTTAATTTGTGTATTACTGCATTCACAGGAAAATAGCAGGTATGTGAACTACAATGTTTACAAGACAATCACCCATTCCAGGTGATTTTCATCTTCGCCTGGGCGGCCGCCATATTTGTGACCATCAACTACGTGGTAAACCTCACGTGAGTTGTTTACTTGTTGTCGTCAAATGTGTGAAAGCTATGTTGAACTCGAAAAAAGTACAGGGCACCGTAGCAAAGTCTCCTAAAAAGGTCAGCTCCGAGCTGAACTATCTGGACACTACCTGACCCAAGTTTGGGTCACCCCCACTATGCTTGAACACGGAAAGTTGGCAACTATGTGGCCAGACTGTGATCAGGCGGCGTAGCATTCCCCACAAAAGTTCATGAGATACCTCATGAGCTATTAGCACAAGCTTCTCATGAGATTTTATTGATTGCTATGCCACAACATTGAGAGTTCACGAGTTGCTCAGAAGGTATCTCATGAGAAACTCATATGAACTTCTCATGAGGTTGAACGGTTTGCTACGCCGCCAGGTCCTCAATCAGGGTGAGCTCACAACTTTTATAAATTTGCTACGGTGCCAGCTGTTTGCTAGACGCGGAAGTCACCAATTACCTACGAGAACGATTGGACGCCTATTGAGAGTCCTCAACTGAACAACGAAAATTTGGGGCTCGTTCAAATCACAAATTGACACGTGAGGGCGGATTTTCGTCTGATCTCTTGTTTGACCTACCTGCACAGCACTACTCTCGATTCACGAACGACCTCTAGCCAAACTCTAGATACGGTATACCGCCGCCGCTAATGAAAGCTATGAAAGAGAAGATAGTAAGAAGTACTTTTGGGTGAGACTGAGGGGAGAAGGTACTTTTGGGGATCATAGTATCATATATTCAGTTATCGGAGTCAAGGGGGGGGGGGTTAGAGTATAAATCCCGTAAAGTATCTCGTTTCATTCCAGTGAGGAAGGTGTCTGTGTGTGCGACGGGGCCTCCCTCTCCGATCGATATGCGATGCTGCTCAGAATATCCATTTGTGCCATTGTAAGTTATTCAAAACTAGAAAAAAAACGTTGTTACACTGTGATTGAGATGTTTACAAAACTATAGGTGAAAAGTCACGGGCCTAAAAGGTTCCTTTCAGGCCCGCGATTTCCGTAGCCGAACAATTCCATACAATTGAACGGAAAATTGAATATCTATACAATAATATCAAAAATATATAACAATAAAATTGGTCAGATTGAAAAAAATGGAATAGTGCCGTTGTAAGTTTACCTCGAATTGAAGTGACTGATCTTTGAATTGAAATCAAAGATCAGTCATTTAGTTTTTGGCGACGCAGGAAAATCAATTGAAATGCTAATATACAGGTCACAAAAGCGACATAGGAATGTATTTTCAATGTGAGTTTCTCAGAGTACGTATGCTAGAAGATCTCGCATCTTTACTTCATCCTGCGTCTCCTCAAACATACGCTATTTCTCTGCTCTTACATGCCGCTGGGATGTAAGAGACGAGAAATAGTGTGGCAGAGCGAGAAACGCAGGATGGGATGAAGGGGCCGGGATCTTCTAGCATACGTACTCTGTTGTGTTTGTAGTTTAGTATGATACGAATTATTGAACTTTTCCTTTCTTTCCAGGTGGAAGCCGGTACAATCTCACTGTTTGGATACGTATTGATTTTAAGCCGAAGCGAGGCCGACGGATTGGGAATCAACACAGCCAAATACTCACTCAGCAAGAGATTCCAGGTAAGAGTTTGATTTGTTCATCGATTGTTTTTTGTTTGTTTGTAACACCAATCAATATAACGAATTATTCAATAAGTGTGATAAAAAGATGAAAACTTGCCCATGAGCACGATCTATTAGAATACCTTCGTTTACCTTACAAGCAGTACAAATTTTGAGAAAGCAAAAAGGTTATATGTTTAAAAAAAGTCACAGTTCAGCCGAAGCTTTTCAATGAGCAAAAATGAGTCACAGTTGAATGGTGACTGCTAGTGTCAAACTTTGTGACCAACAGAATCTGCTCTGCTTACACTTTCTTACCGATGGAGTACCGGCAAAAAGGAGAGAGAGAGAGAGAGAGAGAGAGAGAGAGAGAGAGAGAGAGAGAGAGAGAGAGAGAGAGAGAGAGAGAGAGAGAGACGAAGGGTGTTATCCATTTGTCGGGATACTCCTGCACATAGCCTAATAACGTTCGTATTCCGGATTAGGATATTTAATCAACTTCAGACGTTTTTTTTTGATATTTCAAGTTAGTGCAATATCGAGTTTTCGAGTTTTCGAGTTTGGCGAAAAATCGAGTTTTGGGAAATTTCAAGTTTCGAGTTCGACTCGACTCAAAATATTTCGAGTTTCATTCAACAAAAAAACTTTGCCAACCCTAATCATCAACCGAATTCTAGATCTACGAGACCTACCGTACCACTCAGATGCTGCTCCCATCAGCTGTTCTCCACGCAATTCTCTATCTCTCCTATCTATGTCTACTCATACCAGTGGTCGATCTCAGGTATAGTTATAGTCATTTCTATGAGGGCACTTACAGTATGCTGTCAAAGATTCGACTGTTTCTCACGTTTTGAAGAGAAAACTTGGAACGGTTCCTGAAAACAAAAAGTTTTGAACAGAAATAGCCATTGGAGTGAATTAGCACACGTGATGAAACCGAGTTAAAGCAGATATTCACGATGGGTCGTTGCCATATAGTTCGTTTCACCAATCGATGATTTTCTACAGTAATCTTTCAAAAATTCAAACGCACTTATCTAATCAAGAAACATAATTTTAGATGCAGTGTTTTGTATTCTTGTATTACCCAAAGTGGAAAACGAAACCACAAAGTTTAAACTATGTAAAACATCTACAAGATATGATAAATTCACTTTGAAGTTATATAATCTTACTGTAGAGGGTTATTATTTTGTGAAACAGACTATATCTGTTGTGGCTCTCATCTCCTGAGTATTGACTTGTGGGCGGGGCTTAATTTTCCATCAAATTTCAGGGCCGAGCGTACTCTGACCGTCTCGCAGTACAACGTATCTACCATCATTTTCGCGTTTCCCTCCATACACGCATTGGCTCATCCGGTGGTCAGTTTATCGATTTACTGATTTATCGATTCAAGGACTAATTGATTTATTTATTGATTCTTTTCATTAACTTTATAAGCAAGTATTTTTCAGCTCCATTATCGTTTTCAAAACAAGAAACAAGTGCAAATTCTGAATGAAACTAGAACAAGAAAGAAGCACAGAGAAACTTAGAAATGTAACTTATATATTCTCTGTTTCTTATTAAAATTGTTTTTCAGATCTGTCTGTGCCGTCACTACTACCTGCGCCAGCGAGTAGATGACCTACTGACCTCCTTCCTCCCCTCTCATCCCCCTATTGTACTTGAGGTGAGGGTAGATATAATGGTCTTTATCACACCTACGTCATAAAACATGGTGAAATAACTTTGACGCCCCCGCTCTAAACGGGATAATTAGCCGTGTTTCAATGTTGTCTTAGAGATTTTTACAACATTAATCGTAGAAAGAGTCGGTACTTCTGTAGAAGGTGAATAAAGGTACCTGACAGTCAAACTAATGATCTAATACCAACCCACAAGCCCTTCTCAGAACAAGCGTCGTTGTAAAACAGTAAATAACTGTTCATACAGCGTGGCTGTCATGGACATTGATTTTTCCCCCTCGTCGTCTGACGTCTCTTCGGGGCGCACTATATCTCTAGATTTGTTGCAAAACAGTTTCTACCAAACGCGAATTTGTAATTAACCGATTTTAAATTAATAAAATTTAAAAATTTAAAAAATAAAATTAAAAAATTTTAATTAACCGCAGCCAATGGTCTGAGTTCCGGGACCTAAATGTTGACATGCCGACGTGTCCGGATTGTAGTGGAACGTCAACCAAATATCCCAAACTTAGATCACACTACAAACAAAACACGATTCATCAATGTGCACAGTAGAGCAAACCTTCTCAGTCAAGCTATAGAATTTCTCATCAAACATATGGTCGACTCTGATCAAACTACAAACCCATTCGGGACCTCAATGTTAAAGAAGGACGATTATGTGGTCCAATCTCAACGCTTCAGTCCTTTAAACTGCAATATATTTTTCTGTTGCAGTTTAAAGGACCACATAATTGTCCAACTTCAAATTTCAGGCGTGTCCCGACAACGAACGGCGCCACCTAAACGTGTCTCCAGAGCTCAGTTCCACACCTAGGTTGGTTGTACTCTGGTGTCTTGAACAAATATCTCGAAACTCGAACAGATTTCATTACAATATTTGTAGTTAATACACTTTGGCTTTTCGAACTTCAACACATTCAAACAAATAGAGGTGGTTTTCTATGCAATATTCTCTCGAGAATTGATAATCGGTAACACTAAAAAAGTTTTTGGTGTACTGTACAATAATGTTTTGACGTAGAATAAAACGAACGTTCTCATAATTCACAAAAATACCGAATATGATCATAATCTTCCTTAAATTACTATTATTGCAGTTTCCGTTCGGACAGTGGCCGTATCGAGTACCGTATTGCACCCGAGAAACACGCGGAGATACTGGAGGCCTTTTGGGGGGAGAAAAAGTGAAAAAGTATTGAAAAAAAACGTGAAAACTCACTTCAAAGACATTCAAACTATACATTAAATAAGTATTTTGATCCTGTGAAACCTGAATGAACTGCATATTTTTCAAAATTGTAATGTGATTCTGACTGTTTATGTGTTTACACAGTTTGGATTCGACTATCAGTTTAGCATGGGTAATGTCTGTGTAACTTTATTTTGTTTTGTATGTACATACTAGCCTTTTTACATTGAATATAATGCACATTATATTCAAAAGTGCTGAAACCTAACTAAACTATTTATGGAACTCTTACCCGGCGGCGTAGCAATCCCCACAAAAGTTTATGAGACTACCCCATGAGCTATTAGCACGAGCTTCTCATGAGATTCTATTGATTGCTGTGCTACAACATTGAGAGTTCACGAGTAGCTCATGGGGTATCTCATGAGAAACTCATATGAACTTCACATGAGATTGAACGGTTTGCTTCGCCGGCCGGTATTCTCCAAATGAAGTTTTTGCAAGGGAGCGCACGTACCTATGTAAGTTATGAGTTGTAACTTGTAAGTTTATATAGTTTTATATAGTCTGTACAAGATTATAATCAGCCGCATCAAACTATAAACACATCATAAATTCAAGCCTAAATCGTTATGTTGAGCTCATTCATTCACTGTGTTTTGAGAGTGTAAACCTACAGTATTATGGAAATTTGTATCCAAGATTTCTTTTAAATCTTTGTGTATAATATTTGGTTTGAGTGTGATTCTATGTGTGTGTGTAATTTTGTTATATATAACAAAAATAACAAAATGAGGTTGTGAATATAGTTTTCCTGTTCAAATCAATATTTATTCGATTGGATTTTACTAACTTCAGTTTACTCAATAGATCATTTTGTAAAGGCTTGTTATTTGTAAATACTATGTACTTATTGACTGTAAATAAATATGTATCTGACGATGATTGAAGTTTAAACGATACTACTGAACTGAATTTTTGGAACTCGTGAAAGAGTGAAATCACTAATAAAGTAATCAGAAAACAAAAAATAACAAAGGTGGCCTGGTAGAAACATTCTGAATAAAAAATTATGTTACTATGGTCTATAGTATGTTACTATTATACTCGTCGCCAACGGGAAGGCGGGAGGGTACTGTATATCTTAATTTCCGCTGTGTACGGACACATGTTCCCGATTCCGAATCTTGTTGCTGTTGTATTCTCCTAGCATAGTGGTTACCGCGCAGCTACTAATCTTGCTGACAGATTCGATTCCAGCGAGAGACAAAACTTTATATATTTGACACCCACTATAATGAGATTGAGGCCACCACCTTCAACAAGTTTTCTGTATCAAACGTGAGTTTTTGCGATGTTCACACGTTTTCACGAAACTTTCACAAGTTAACGGGAGCAGAACGTGATTTCCGTTGTTCCGAAGTCTTCATTTTCGAGCTTCACTTGCTGACTATGGCTGCTGGTTAGTTTTTTCTATTTTCTACTTTCAGTGAGTTGTGCCCGAAAAGTTGCAAAAATCTGGCTGTAATGGAAGAGCTAAAAACAAAATGTGTGACAGTGGCTATTTCGCTTTTATTTCGTTCACTTTTGATATTCTGTTTACTCCTTATTCAACAAAAAAGTGAACGGGTAAGGAAGATCTTACTTTGCAACAAGTTAATTTGAATACTATTTAATACTTTAAAGGGACCGTTCCTCTTTAATTTGGAGGTTCGAGCTGATTAGTCGATATTGTTCACATTAAAAAACCGAAATCATTCATATAGGTGTCGACTGCCTGTCTTGCTCCGTGTTCTCAAAAATATGGCGCGACCACGCGCACGTACATACACCGCCGAGTTCACCTACGTACAAAATTTTCAAAATGTCCATAAATTTACGAAACCATGATCAAAACATGGCCAAAATTACCAATTTGAAAAACTACAAAGCAGTGATAGATTAAGGATTGCTGCATTACAGTAACCCAAATCCTGTTGGCTTCTTATTTGCTCCGTAATAATGTGGTTTTTTGAACTTTTTGTACGTACGGTATGAACTTTTATCTCGAAACAGAATAAATGACTTTTTTCTTTTCTCAAAAAGTACCTACATTGCACATTATAGAGGTACGGTCCCTTTAAATAGATATGAAGTGTGGTTTTTTCCAGCTGCTACGACGGCACTACCAGCAACAATGGCTGAGTAAGTTCTTTGAGAATAATGTTTTCGCGAATAGTAAAAATGATGCTGGACGAAATAGTGTTCAAGCCCAACCCCGTCATACTACCACACTGATATTATAATACTGAAATTGTTTCTTCATTCTGAAGTGCCATATTCTAAACTAGACGCCCGAGGGGGTGATACTATCATACTAAAATCATCATTTTTCCAGAGCCCTTTCCGAATAAGAATCAAGGACTATAGGGGGGGGGGAAGTATCATGCGTTACAAATTACATTACATTCAAACAAAACAAAGGAAAGGGAATAGATATTCTATTAGAATTATGATTTTCCAGAGCCCTCTTCCAAATGAAAATCCAAGTGGCCCCCCGTCGAGTCATCCTTGTGCCTGGTAGAAAAATGAAGCCACAAGTACATCAGATAGCCAACTACAGCAACTTTGGGGTCGTGTGCAAGGTGGGCGATATGAAATTATGATACTTTAGCCCCCCCCCGAACCGCAAGTAAAACTGTAATATTAGTTTTCTTTTGGATTTGTGGACTAATTATCGAGTCGTGTGCAACGTAAGTAGTATGATACGTTAGCCGACCCCACTTTTTAATGTATGAGAAGTGTATGTAAAAGCCTAAAGTTCACCAGATTGCCAACTACAGAGCAACTTTGACGTAATATAAACCGTGATACTTGAGCCCTTGAGCCCTCCCACGAACTGTTTCACAATTTTCGATTCAGTTTTGAACATGTTATGTTAATGTATTTTAGACACCTTATTTACATTGAAACAGTTTTTTTCATCTACAAGGTGGTGTATCGATGTTTTCATCTCTTGAACTCATCAGGAGAGTATGTACGATGAGGACTATACCCACTTCTCTTTTCCAGATCAAAACGACAAGTCCAATGCTTGAGACGGAGGACCCTGTGTTCTATATCAGCAAAAACTCTGTTCATCAACTGAAGGTATACGAAACTGAATCTTTTTCTCCCATTTTCCCTCTATTCCCGTCTTTGGCTTTTTCTATCTTCTCTCTTTCGCATACTCTTATGTTCTCCTTTGTCTCTCTCTCTAGCGTGCCTCAGTTGTTTCCTCTGCCTCTTCCTCTTCCTCTCTGCCTCTATCCGTTCTTTTTCTCTCACCATTTCCCTACTTTCTCTCTGTTCTCTTCTTTCCATCTCTCTACTCATTTATCCTTTCCAGCTGATCATCCACCGTAATCATTGCCATTCCGAACGTGTCGAAATCCACATTCTCCCAATTGCAGGAAGGTATGATAACAAAGACTTATTAGTTTTATAGGTCAAAACAAACTAATAGCACATATAGTAAGGGCCGAACTTCTGCCTCTCGTCGAAATCGAACCTGCGAGCAAAAGTTTCGTAGCAGTGCGCTAACCACTGCGCCATTAGTAGACATCACCGCAAAGTTTTGGAATCAAAGACATGTGTGCGTACACAGCGGAATAGTGAGATATACAGTAACGTTTCGCCTTTCCGTTGGCGACGACTATAAACAAATGTCACAAGCTACTTATGGCAAAACGGTATCCTAGGTGTTGTGTTCAATGTTACTACCAGCGGAGTAAAATGGTATTTTTTGCTGTGAGGCCGTGATCTGCAGCTGTGAAACTTAAATGATGCATTAAGTGTTATTTCGAACAGTTTAGTTAGTGTGAAGAAGGCTGAATGAGCCTTAAGGGTCTCGCCACGGAGACCCTGAAGTTCAGTCGTGGAACTGAACTAGCGAGTTTCCAAGCGAGCTTTTCTTTATCCAGGTTTTTCGTCAACAGTGTGTGTTATGTTATTTTATTATGTGTTTTAATGGTATTTTAAGCACGTTACACTCTTTATAAGGCTTACCTTCACAGCCGCTTCATTCAACAATCTCGATTCGACCGGTCCTTTCCCATTTTAACCTCTTTCAAACAAAACAATTAAAATTGGCAGTTCAACCCTAATTTTCAATTTAAATTCAATCCTTATTGTTTTACTGGCGGGTTTGCGGCAATTTATATTTTTCCCTCTTGCTCGCTTAGCTGGTATTTTTCCCTTTTGTACTAAGTAAGGCGATCCACGCGACTTATTTACATCATAGGTCTCTTTCCCCAACTTGTAAAAGCTTTTCGAGTATTTTCTCGTCGTTTGAGTTTTGGTCATATGGACATTTCCTATACCGGTTCTCTCAACCAGGCTAACATTTCATTTACACTCCTGGTAAATCGCAGAACTCCCTATCCCAACCCTGTTATATTTTACACTATTATTTATTCCTGGTCCGCCGTGTAGTATTCGGCAGCACATCCAAGATCGTCGCTCCACCAAAATCCCAGATCATCTATTCGTCCATAGCTACACCATGGATGCCTTCGCTAAAAATAAATTTAACCATTGTCCTATTGATCCTTCAGTTTACCGCTAGCCAGGACGCTAATAGTAGTCTTCTATGCCAGTCGACGGATCGGTATTTCTACCAACTTCCTGCTGCCCCCCCCCCCCCCCCCCCCCCCCGCCCCCCCCCCCCACCACCACGGCGCCTATTTGGTTCGCCTTCTCTTTATCTTTAACCTTTTTGAAAATTGTTGTAATGGTAAAGGTGCGGTTCCAACCCTTGGCGAGGTAGATGGTTGTGTATTCATAAGATGGCATATATCCACATAACGGATAGTTCTATTCCTTCGCGCCCGCGATTTTACTCTGTTTTGCCCTTAGACCGTCGGTTCAAATTTTCGAATGGTCGTTCTGTACTCTCTAGATACGGTTTTAATTTTGGCTCTCGATGCCACCTTGGGGCTCTCGATGCCACGTTAAGGCTCTCGACGCCTATTACTTGTAGTTATAATACCTCTCGAGGCCTTTCTGACAGTTAAATATGGCTCTCGACGCCTTTTACTGGTAGTGATTTTGGCTCTCGACGCCTGTTTCTGAAAATTCTCATGGCTCTCGATGACTTGTGACTTCTGTTTTCTCGGCTCTCGGTGCCGATTTATCTCTTTAGGATTGAGACACTTTGTGACACATTTGATTATTCGAACCAATTTCTTTAAATTTCAATTCAGAATTGATCGGTTCTTGAAACCATACGTAAAACTGTTACAAATGAGGTGGAGAAAAGTAAGCATGACAGCACCGAAAAGTTAGTATGTGGGGCAGGAAAATGCGAAAATTTATAGTATCTACTATATTTGTCGCCATTATGGATTCTCATATGTGTCCACGGGAAAAATTGCAAAAGTGAACATCAGTCAGTGTCGATTGTACGTGGGCACCACGCACCAACTATGGTTTAAAGTAATGACGGGATAATGTTAGAGTCTACTGTCTTGTAGGTTACGCGTTCAAATTGGGAAATCGCAAATTTTTCTGCGCTCACTCGAGAGTCGAGGACATCTAGGGTCCCGTAATAGTCTAAAGTTAACCAATCGTTTCGATGTCTGTACCGATAATGCGTTGTTGGAGGGTTAACGGGAGCCCAGAGAGGGCGTTTTCGGCGCAGTTGTGTGCTTGTCTCGAGGTCTTTCCCATCGTACTCTATACGATATGTTTCTCGAATTCACGTAATTTTTCGTTAGGAGATAAACTAGCGGAGAGCAGTAGATTCGTTCGTATACGTATATTTTCTTGTCAAGTTTTCTTTTCGAGTCAAGGGGGGCACTTTTTGGGATATCGCTTCCTTTATCAGTTGTGGTTGTGGTATCGTCAAATTTGGGTTTATCATGGAAGTTGTAGTGCTCCGTCGGATATAATGCATCGTCAGCAAGTACAGTGATGGTCGCCACGATAGTAAATGTTTCACTTCTCGAATTTCCTTTTCATCACCCTTCATCTAAATATATGTGTATGTGGCATGATATAGACCTGGTCCAGCATAACGTTCTTTGCAGTTTATATGTTGATCTCTACGTTCTCTACGATATGTGTCAATAGGAAAATCTAGATTCAGTGACGAGCCTTGCACTTGCAACACCCAAATGTTCTACCGTTTAGACCTTTTTACCTGATTCAGGAGCACACGTTCAATGTAGTTCGATGATTCCTTAATCGTACTTGCCAGCTTTGGAGTTTTTGTAGTTTCAAGAATGGAGGCCTTCTGTCTGTCTGTTATGGTGGTGCAGTTGTTTTGAATGTAATCTTGCATTGTACTTATTTGTCACGGAAGATCTCTTCTGTGTTGCGAAGTTGTGATCTTCAACTTATTGGGAGATGATAGGAATTTATTTCAGGCCTAGGAGGTCGAAGTTCGTCACCTGTAAGACTGAAAGAGATTGCTAAGGACGATAAGAAGTCATCCTACTTACCCCTGCCGATCAGGACTTTAGTTCCAGCCAGAGGTTTTAATCTTTATTACTTTATCGTTCGTTACGTATTCCCAAAAGTGGTAGAACATTTGACAGTAAATGGCGACTTTTCTGAGCGATGGTCGCGCAATATAGTTCTTGTTCCTCAACCACATAGTGACTTTTCCGCTTTCCTCATTCATTGCTTCGTAACGGTATCGAGTATGAAACCTGTCGTTCGACAACGTATACAGGGCCTTTCATGCTTCAAAAAGGAAACCCGTTCATCTTAGTTCTAACGTTGGCAAAGGGTTGTCTTGCCACGCACTAATAGACCGCGCCTCCAATTTTCTGTAGCCCCCCGGCTTTGTAGTCCAATGAAGCCTTTCACGCCTAAATTGTTCGAAATTTAGTTTATGCCGTAGTGAAACGGAGGTATAAGTGTTATTTCGAACAGTTTAGTTAGTGTGAAGAAGGCTGAATGAGCCTTAAGGGTCTCGCCACGGAGACCCTGAAGTTCAGTCGTGGAACTGAACTAGCGAGTTTCCAAGCGAGCTTTTCTTTATCCAGGTTTTTCGTCAACAGTGTGTGTTATGTCCCGCCCACCCTCCCCCAATGTAGATAGATAATGGTAGAAGGGGCTTGGACGCACACCTGGAACTTCCTGCAAAGGAAACAGTATAGGTACAACCTAGTTTAAGTGCAAACGTCAGGCGCTAGATTTGAGATCATTAGACAGCTCACCAGAGTAGCATAGCCTGATTACAAGGCCCCTCTCAAGCTTAACAAAGTTAACCCACTCATATTTCATACGTGAGCCAGAGCCTACACTTTCTTACTACTGAGAATAACCGCACAAAATTAATATTAGTAGTGGTGATGCTATTTCGCGCACCTGGTTTAATGTTGGAATTTCGCAAGCTAACGTTGGAATTCGATGATCCGTCTTCAAGTGTTTGCTAGGTTAGTTCTGGACAAACTGGATAGGATTTCTCTAGTTTTCAGCTTTTTTCAGAGATTTAGATCACTTATTTGCTCTTTCTCTCTCTCACTTCCCTGTCCCATTCACTATTCTTTGTTCCTTCTTTGATTTGTATTGTTGTTTATAAATCCCAATGTTTGTATATGTTTTGTAAAGTTTCGGATCATCGAATTGTCATTGGTTGTATGTTGTTGCACACTGTTGTTGAATGAAGCCTTTCATCCAATGAAGCCTTTCACGCCTAAATTGTTCGAAATTTAGTTTATGCCGTAGTGAAACGGAGGTATAAGGATTTTTATGGGTTATCAAATCTGAATAATAGATAAATCTGGGGGGAGTAAAGCTACAAACGCAAAACAACAGAACATCATAAACCGTAACGGATCCAGAAATATTGAGAGAAACAATAATGAGAGAAATGAGACACAGCATGAAGCGAGGTATGCAAAGTATTTTGGATACTGTTTGTACTACAGACTGCTGCAACTGCCGGACTACAAGAAGCGGCCTGAGAACTGTTTCTCAATCGGTTATCTGCCAATCGTTCACAATATAAAGTAGGTGACCTTTCGAAAATGAATATGTTGTTTTCGTTCCAGAAAAAACAGAGCCCGGTTCGATTCGAACTTCGAGAGTTTAAAGGAGACCGGAGACCAACATGGTTTCTCGTAAAGCTGCTGTATTCTACTTTTGGTTGGACGCGTTGCGTGTCGCGCGGCATTGTCATGTGAATGTCATGTGGACTGATCAAACTACTTTACGAGTTATTTGTGGTATCTGATCTCAATACAGTTAAAAGTAACCCAAAACAGAACCTCTGATCAAGTTGTGTTCCGGTCTCTTTTAACCAAAGGGAGTCCACCAAGCTGTAAATGTTAGTCTGATCTGCAGTGCTTGTAGTTCAATCCTCCTAAATTCAATTTCTCATCAAAGTGCAAAGTTTGCGGTGTAAACATCAGTACTATAACATTCAATTACAACCTACATTCTGTTAACTTTCAAATTTTCATGTACTCCGCCCCACCGGCATGGAATCAGGTTCTCGACCATTTGGAGAGACCTATTCCCGTTGGAAATATGGTACGGTTATTGATTCTTCTTGTGTTTCAGCCAGAACAGGCTAGTTATATTGGTTTCCTGTTTCACTAGAGCAAGTAGGTAGTTGTATATACTTTCTTAGAAAACTTCTTCTTGAACAAAAGGTTCAACAGCAAAAATATGATGTGTCTGTACACTTTTGTCGTTCTGCCTCACTTCACAGACGAAGCTTTTCGGCACAATATTCAGAACCTGAGCCCAAGTTTTCAAAAGTGTGCCGAAGTAAACATTTTCGAAACTCTCGACAACAACAAAACCTGCAAAACAACACAAAAAGCACGTAACAAACAAAAGTAATTGTTTTTTGTTTTTAAAGAAGGACGAATATGTGGTCCAATCCCAGCGGTTCAGTCCTTTAAACTGTTTGAAGGACCGTTGACACGAGATTGGTTCACATAATCGTCCTTCTTTAGAGGGACCGTACCTCTATAATGTGGCATATAGGGTAATTTTGAAAAATGAAAAAAGTTGTTTGTTCAGTTTTAAGATGAAATTTCATACCTTACGTTCAAAAAATCACATTATTATCGAGCAAATTAGAAGCGAACAGGCTTTGGGTTACGGTAATGCAGCAGTTCATAATCTATCACTGCTCTGTAGTTTTCATGATATTTACAAATCTTCCTTCTCCGATATAGAAAGTTGATGTTTTCAGTTGAGTGACATCTGCCACCAGACTGGGATCACGGAGGATAAGGAGGTGAGAATGTAGTTCGGTCGCTAAGTTTCACTTATACTTCAAATAACGGGAACATTGAACATTGACCCCCCACCTTTCTGAATTTGTATTGCGTTTGGGGAATTGTAGTTTGCCCCCCCCCCCACCGGGGGGTGGTAATTCAATTTATCACCAGCAATACAAAAGTTGGAGGGTGGGGGGTAAAAAGTAAACATTTCCGATATTGAAGTTCTACCCCCCGCCGACCCAGGTGGGTAAATAGTAAATGTCGAAGTTGATTTTTGAACCCCCCCCCCCCCCCCTCCTAGATTTTCAGGTTTTAGCTTGGGGGGGGGGGAGGCAACTAAAGTGGGGGGGGGGCGATACTTCAATTTTCCCCAAATAACTTCTACTGAGACTTCTACAGTACCCATGCACACTTCCCAGTGACTGGTTCCATATAAAAACTGACTTTGTCGACACTTATTTGGAAGTGATGAAAAAATAAGGTTCACCTTAGTAACATATACTTAGCACACAGTAAAAGCTTACCTTAACGCGACCACTGTTTCGTTCTACTAATCAGTTATTGCTTAGTTGAAATTGACTTTTACCGTAGTTCCGTAGTAACGAATAGTCGACACACAGAAAAAATTGACATGTACCGCAATCTTTCCAGTGATACACATCAGAAACCTGCGCTCACCGTAGTGACAAGTAGTTGACACACACACACAGCAAAAACTTGGGTTTACTGTAAAATTTTGTTTCAAGCCCGAAGTTACTATTAGAATAGTTACTACACAGAAGAAACTGACGTCTACCGTAATCTTCTCATCGTTTCAGCCCGACGTGACTATGCAGGAATTCGCGATTCTCGAAATGATTTTCGCCAATGAAATTGACGACGACGGATCACAAAAAGAAGCGAATGATGCAAAGGTTAGATTTGTAGATAATATCGATTAAGTTGTAATTTTACATGAAGTTTCACCTGATACAATACTAGTAATTCTACATGTAATTATATTTGTAATTAGAGTTGAGTTGTAATTCCAAGTGTATAACCTAAGTAGACCTAAATTTTCAGTTTCCAATTAGAGTCAAACCTCCCAGGACTTCTGATAAATCTAAATCTCTCCTATGCCAAATTTAAAATTTTTTGTCTCTCCCCGGAATCGAACTTGCAAGCAAAACTTTCGTAGCTAAGCGCTAGCCACTGCACTTCGATAGCACATAGCGGACGAACTTTGGATCCGAACAGATGTGTCCGTGCACAGCGAAAATTAGGATATACAGTACCCTTCCGTATTTCCGCTGGCGACAACTATATGAGTATTTCGAGCAATATGATATAGAGAAGGAACTGGTTTTTGTTTTTGAGTTTTTTAAAGGCCTGCTAGTTAACCAAACCAAATTTCAATCGATAATCATGATTTGAGCGTTTGAACTATTTTTTATTCGTAAAAATGTAATTTAGAGCGGAAAATAGGTAGTTCCCAATAGTATACGAATATAATTTCAATAAAGAGTTCCACAGCAGAAACTCATGTATACCGTAATCTTTTCCATCGGACATATAATTTTCAGAGCAACGAGAGAATTGAAAAGAAAGGGCCCGGAAAGAGTACTCCGAGAAAGGCTTAGGACGAAGAAAATCGATAATTTTAACGAAATATTGTTTATAATAGATGAAAATTTACTCTGATTTGCAATATATAAAAATTTACTGCACGTTTGTTTCGTTTCGACAATTCCATTTTGGATGAAAGTTTTGTATGCTTATCAAAATATGTATTCAAATTGTTTAAAAACCTAGTGTACTCATTCCTCCCCTTTTTTTTCTAGAGGTCAGACTTTTACAATCTTCGTTTCACATGAATGTCAAAGCATACAGTACACCACCAATATTCGTTTCAGAATTACAATTAGTTTAACCTTTCTTTTTTGGAATCCACAATAATCTCTACATTTTCGAAGTAAAAGAAATTTCTCAGGTTTCCATTCTCTTCCCTACAATTTTGAACTCCTCTTCTTCTAACTGGCAAACTTCTTATATTCTTGTAGGTTGAAGATTGTATTCTTACTTTATTATATGAGTTTCAAATGTTATTATCTTTCTTTGACAAGTTTGAACTTCTCTCCTCCTAATTGGCTTTTCTCGCTCATCACCCCCAAACGCGGTGCGCCTCTCATCTTTAAAACGCTAATTATAGTTTGATTGACATGAAACAACGCGCCGCAAACGGGCGGCACAGTTTTGATTAGGGGGCGTGGCTTATTTTCGAAAACGGGAACTTTCGATGGGAATAAATCAGTCTCAATCGAGTCGATCATTATGCCTGGTTCCGGACATCTCAACCACACTCTGCCTGTCATGGACGGACTGGTTAGTTTTCCGGGTTTTACCAACTTTTCAAAAACTTTCAGGAAAAACTTGAGGATAAAATGGTTTTTGATGATTTTAGCTCGTTCACAGCTAATATTCGATGGAAATGATAATGTTTCATAGATTTTGCTGACTTTTCCGGTGCATTTAGGTGTAGTAACTTGTGTAGAAATCTTACTTCATCAAATTCTTGTTGCAGATATTAGTACGATAGAGCCGTATAGTACCAATAAATTCGAATGAATAGGAAGATCTTATTTGTTAAAGATACGAGTTTGACAGTTTCTAGGTTCGTGAATTTATTAATTTGCACTAATAGCCGTGTATTGGGTAACAATCAGACGTGTTACGCCTCCAATTCCCCAGCTTTCTTGACAAGGTGCTAAAGGTTAGAGAAGGAAAAGAGAGCGTTAGGTTAGGGAGACGCAGAGAAAACGAATTTGCATGTATCATATAGCCGCATCAATGTAATTAAAGCCCTCTCAACTGACAATATAACTAGGTTTCTAAGTTCACTGACATACTCTAGCTTTAGAAGGTGTTCCAACGAATATAACATCAATCAAAATAACATTTATCAGCTAGCTTTTCCGTTTTCACACACAAACACTTGAGTTTCAACCATGGAAAAATCTAGTTTCATATGATTTTATACCGGAACCTAAGATTTAGGTTTTGATTCGAACGCAACAGCTGAAATGTGTGTCGTTTACAGTTGTCACTTGAGAGCGTAGCGTTAAAATTAGAAGGCAACGTTTCAGTCATTTTATTTAATTAATTTAACTTTATCTGTTTTTTGATTATGTCCACAACCTACCTATCTTAGTATTTGTTTTGTATAAATGTTTAGTTTATATTTAAAATCATTTGATATTCGATTTTGGTTGAACTATTGTTTTACCAGCCTCAGCTCTTTGAAACGCAGATAATTCTCAATTAACCCGAAAAGTGCTTTTAAGTTTCAGAAACGGTGAAGGTTCACTGTTTTGCCAATACATTTTTGTGTAATTCCAGGTGTCTTCCCTCCCGGAGGAAATTCTCTCGGGTTCTTTCGTCTATCAGCTGGATGAATCCTACTTCGAGGTGGACAGTCAACCGGGCAATTCAGGTACTTTTCGATTTTCATCTAAACCGGTTTCTCTTTCAGGTTACCTGAGTGAGTAATTTGGAAGTAACCGGTACAGTCTAGCAAAATCTTCCTCATAGCCACAAAAAATCCAAAACCGACCTTTTTCAAAAACATGCCGCTTCATCAATAATAGAAAAATAGTAGCACTGTTCTATTTTTCAGAGGTATCAAGTTCGTAAGATTCATTTTCTGCCTAAACTATAATAATGAATAATAATGGAACATAAATAACCGCGTCAAAATCAGAAAGCGTTGTTCGTTGTTAACTAGTTAATTTTTTTAGTGAAGGTTAGCAAACAGTTTTGGAACTTCTGAAAATGGTTAGATTGTGATCGAATGTCTGATTTGGTCATAAAGTATCAACCGCGGGCCCACGGTCAGTACACAAGACTTGTTCTTTTTGGACAGATTTTGGCTGCTTTGGAGAAAGGGACTGAATTTCTCGTTTTTTCATCGAAGTAGAATAGTTCAATAATCCTCAGTTTTCAGAGTATTTGATGTATTATATTTTCGAGTCAATTAAGTTATTTGATTTCAGCCAGTACCGGAAATTCGCAGTCTCATGGCAGTTCCAGTTGGTCGCCTCCTCTGTTGAATCAGAGCTCTGCCCAGTTGTTCGCCGAAGGAACTGGAGAGAATGATGTAAGTTTATTGCATTTTCATCATAAACCAACAAAATTGACATATTTTAATGTATATTTTGTTGAAAATAGTTGAAGCGGCTAGTTATCCAACAATTTGGTCAATTGTCTCTCGTTTCGCGATCAAAATGCTGATTTTATTAGCTTTTTGAAACTTTTCGATCAATCGTGGCATTGCCTGACCTCGTTTGGTTTATTTGATGCGAAATAACATATCTGCGGGCTACACCATTCCTCAGATATTAGATTTATGATCTGACCTGTCACTATTATACTACTTACTAGCTCCCCCTCTAACGAAAAGCTGGTGTGAAATTAGTCGCCAGTGAGTTTGTTGGAATAGCCAGAAACTTTGAGAAAATGTAAATTGAGCTCCTTTTAGCCAATATCGAAGGAGTTAGCCGATTTTCGAAACTAAATCATGTTTCACGTGTCACTCTTTACTGGTCAGCATTCGATGAAACGTGAAAACATGTGAAAATTTGGTCAATATCGTTTAAAAAGTAATGATATGCGATTTCAGGTTTTCTGCTCGCCACCCCCCATTCTAGGATTGGACCAAAGTTTGCCGGTGTTCGCCATTGATAGAAGCCAGCTAACTACCCCACAAACGGTTGGTTCTTTGGTTTCTATTATACACTTTTGAAAAAGGACCACCCTTTCGTGCGGAGTTTTACCTACGTTCACACCAAAACGTATTTTGGCAGACTTTGGCTGTTTTGCATAGAAAACTAAGATTGCTTAGTATTTTGAGTCGGAAATAGTTGCAGGCTGAATTATCAACATAACGTCTTTACACTAACTCATGATTGTTCAAATTCTTGTAGCTTCAGTATTAACGATAGAAGGCTAAGCAGCTTCTGCTCGAAAATGTTGTCTATAGGCGGAGTATGTTGGTCTGTTCTGCTGTGCTTATATTCTGATGTTTGCTCCATAGATCAAACCATCAAACGACAAGTCAGATAAGATATTCACCCCTCATATTCAGGCCCCTCCCTTCATTGGCGACAGCGTCTCTCAGTTCCCCTTCCCACCAGCCGCTCATCATTCGCAAAGACAAAGAAACTACTCGGAGCAGCAGGTACAACATTCGGGGTTTAAACTAGTTTCACACTTGAAAAACTCAGAAAAGAGCTTCTCATGGGGAAACCCGTGCAGGTTTTGTCTTTTTTGCTCAAATCTAGAGGAGTTTTGGATATTTTAACTGAAAAACGGGTTACTTATTGGAAAACCTAACATTTGCGCACTACTGAACACTTATACCCACTGTTCCATGTAACCGAAACACTCCTGGAAATCTATCTAATTTCATCAAAAAAATCATACTTAAAATTTAGTGAATATGATCCAACGAACACTCCAAATGACACTTTACCCTGCTACTTTTCAAGTAGATTACTTGAATTTTTACAAAATACCATCGCGAGTAAACTTGCTACACGCAAGTAAGCTACTTGAAAGTTACTTACTTGAGCCTACTTGACAAGTAGTCTTACAAAATACGGCCACTGCTCTAGAACTGAGTATAACTGGGTATCTGTTCCAGGTTTTCTCGCACAGCGACCATTATAATTCTTATATCAACACAATTTGGAGCAATGATCATCAGAGGGATCTTTCTCAACATCAGGTAACATATTTGATATGCATTTGAATAGAATATTTAGGTTTATTACAAACATACAACTTTCCGTTTTCGGTAGATGTATTCAATTCAAACTCCAATTTGGTGTTCAATGATGTAATGGTATTTTCTAGATCAATCGTGTAACACTGTCTAATTATTGCCGAGTGTGATAGAGTGAATCTTTCTTCCCCTCAACTTTACTCTCATTTTTGTGGTGAATTCTATATCTAACCGGGTTCTCAGGTAACCTAACACTTTTTTGGTACCCTTTTTTCAGGTTACCTCAGTAGGTAACCAGATGGTAACCGAAAATGAAAAACCGGTTACCTGTTTTTCTAACGTAAAATATGGTTTTTACCTTTACTTCGAACGGTAACCGGATTTTAGTTTTAGGTTACTTCCAGGTTACCTACTAAGGTAACCTGAAAAATAGGTTACCAAAAAAGGGTTAGGTTACCTGAAAACCCGGTTAGTTGTAGAATTGGCCCATTTTTGTAGTTGAAAGTCTGCAACCAACACAGAAAATGGTTGAGTTGCAGTTATAATCAAAAGCAACCGGTTTTTATGGGCTTAGACCTTACTGATGGGTCCAAAAATAGTTTTCCTGATAGTTTTCATGTTTAGGTTGCGAGACCAAGTGAACCTGTTGCTCACTCCTCCTCCTACCACATCCCTGTGTCCATGGAGCACGAACTTCTCATGTACAGACGTCAACATTCAGCTGCTGCAGCTCAGGTAAGTGGCAATTAGCATGTCAGTATGAAAATAGTTTATGACATAAGTTTTATAATCAATAGTTGATAATCGTTTTTATCGAAGCAAACTCATCAGTAAAAATTGACCGTATTGAGCTGCCGTTCAGTAAACCAACATGTAAAGATGTTTCAAAAATGTAAAATGGTTTTAGAGCATGACGAATTCAATCCCGTGTCATCGGTCTATTAGAGAAGGAAAATTATGTGGACCAATCCCGTGTCAACGGTCCTTTAAACTGCAATTGGAAAAATTATCGCGGTTTAAAGGACTGAAGCGTTGCGATTGGACCACATAATCGTCCTCCTTTAAACGAACCCTCTAAGATCGATCGATTATTGATTTTTTTTCAGGTCGCCTCTCAGCCAGTTGTGCATCTTCATGTTCGAGCATATAGCAGCAGACAGTACGACAACAACCCCTCTCAGGTTAGATTATCGATCTCTGGTTAGATTATTGATTTTCTGGTTATTGATTTATTTTGTCTAGCTTGGTGTTTGAAGCTGTAACATTTCATTTCTCGACCCCAAAACGGAATTTAGAGGTTTAGTTACTCGTATTTCATATGTTTTAGTCATTTAGTGTCAAAAAGGCAGGAAAAGGTCAATTTATAGGTACAATTTTCCGGTTTACTGAGCGGGGGACCTACAGATAAAATATAAAATTGATAATAGATATGATTGAAAAAATTAGATAAACTGTAAAATTTCGGGTCATCTTTTCTTAGACTAGAGGCTAAACGTACCACTTTCTATACTCTTTTTCTATCTTATTCTCCTAGTTTGTATCACTTTCCCTGAACTTACCTTTATTCATCTATAGCTTAGCATTTCGGGTCATTTTTTATTTTCTTATACCATGTTTTCAGAGGATGAACCAGACCTTTTCTGGAACTGGCCGCGCTGACCGAAATTTGAGAAGTTTGACCTACGAAGTTAGTGACACCAATACGTGCATAACAGTGCCTACATATTCAGAAATCCCAAAAACGCTGTTCCCATCCAAATTTGGGGGAATGTCACAATATTTAGAGCAAATATGTGCAATTTTACGTATTTTGATCGGAAAAGCAGATCTGCAGCTAATAGATTTTCACAGAAAGTGAACATTGTAATGTTACTAATAACAAATTACTATTATTATCATTAGTACGTTTGTTGCAGAAATTTGAAAAACAAGTTTTGTATTTTGTTCAAAGTTGTTCATTATTAGTATCCTCTATTGTAACCAATAATAATTAAATGATAATATTGTTTTTGTTTAAGGTGTGTGCCTATTGCAAGAGTGTTGACGAGGAGCACTATGGCCATACGAAGAAGAACTGTCACCGGCTGGCAGCACTGGGGCCATGTAGACTGTGCGGGGCGACGGGTGTCAATAACCACACCGAGAGGTAGATTGTCCATTCTCATTCTAAAGCAAGCAAATACGGCGTATATTGTTCTGTGTTTGCAGTCTGATACTTGAAATACGGTAAACTTTGCAATCAAATGGGGTAAAAAAATCTGGTAATTGGACAATATTACTGTAGTTTATATAGGGAATGTGACGGGTGCTAATAACCACACCGAGAGATATTGTCATACTCAAGTTGTCCAAATAACCAACGAAAAAACTTTCTGAATCGGAAAATGTCCTGTGTTCGCCTTTCTGTGAAGTGGTCGCACCCTTTCCGCTTATTGCTATGCTGGTATAGTCTTTTTCCGTCCTACGTGTACTTCTACAGTAGAACCATCAATAAGGCCTAAGGGTAGCACTATTCGAAGACGGAAAAAAAATGAGTTATTGGAGGTATGATACATCACACCCATATACATTGTAACCACATATCTGGCAGTTTAAATAATTTGTTGTAACACCAGTTTAGTGATGTTTACTCAATAGGAGTGTCGAATGCTGTAGCGTTGCAGTCGAATATTTCATGAAATTCATTCATTAATCTTTCTAGTATATGGTCTATATATGTAATAATATCTACTCTTCCGATATTATAATGTAATATCCATATTTCAGTCATTGTCCCCATCAGCAGCCGCAACAATTGGAGTTGGATCCGGGATTCGTTACCAGATCGAACGATAGAATGAGAGACCGTCAGAGACTTCAGTCGGCCGAGAGAAGGGAGCTGGAGCAGGTGGGGGGCTAGAGTATAAATATATAAAAATACAGGTTTACTTAGTTAACATTTTAGAAGAGAGAGATTAAAAGTAATTGGTTCGATACGGATGGGGGGCAATAGTATAACTATAAAAAGTGACACGTTCACTCAGTTAACATATTAGGAGAGAGTGCTTTTCAAGTAACAAAATAACCGTTTTTTTGTTGTTCGGGACAAGTACAAACGGTTTGGCTGAGAATGAACTACAAACCTAAAACTTTGTATGAACCTATAGTAAGTACTAATTTTCTGTGAAATCCCAATTTTCTGCTTCAACTAGTGTCATACGTAAATTACCCCCTTATTCTGATATTGGCTGATGCTCACCTTTACCCGATTGGGCCATGCTCACTTTTTGGGGTGAATATTGAAGATTCTAGGCGAAATTACTAGTATTTTGTGTTTTCGGGCGTGCTCATGCTCACTTTTGGAGCTGCTGATGCTCACTTTTTTCGCCCCGATTCGGAACTATTTCACGTATGACTAGTGTAGATAGGTTTTTGCTGGGACTAAACAGTACAACTAATGTCCCACTATACCGGTTTTTGCCGAGTTCCGCTTGATCAATTCAATTATGTCTAAAAACTGAAAAGCCTACGAACAGAGTACGAGTGCTCAACTATTATAGTACTCTATCTTTTCAGATGATGGCTCATTTTGAGTCGGAGTCCAAGAAAACTCAGCCGGATTCAGAATAAGTGGAATGGAAAGAGTTTCATTAATTAATAATAATATAATTAGGTTTTACTGTCATTTTTCAATACACATACCTGTACTATACTAATAATGGACTGTGGTGAGTTACAATAATGTAAATACCAATCTTTAATAATAAGATGAGTATACCGACCACTTGACCGGATTCATCCAACATTTTGCTGCAGTAGAGTAATGGAGAAGATATTTTTTAGAGGTCAAGTGGTGCAACAAGCCTTCAAGATTTTTACGGTGTTTTCAAGCCCGTACACTTATTATACCATGTGTAACTTTATCATCTATAGCATTGTACATTATTTTACCCTTGTTACTTTTACTTTGTTACACACATTTCTATGTTTACTTTTTCTATTACTTTACTTTGTTACACACATTTCTACTACTTTTTAAGAGCCCTTACATTTCAAGACATTTTTAGCGTTCAAGAGTTTATTTTTTCAATTTCCATAGTTTTATTTTGTTATAGGTTTCTATCAGCGTGTGGCATGATACGGTTTTTGTTGTAACTTGTTTTGTAAATAATAATAATAATTAATAACCATTATGAATGCAGTTTCTTCTGTACGTTGTAATAATTAATAATGAATGAAGCCTGTTAATAACGAATTGTTTAATAACAAACAAACTAACAGACACTAACATAATTGTAGACCCAGGTCACTTTGACACTTTGGTACTAATAGAAAGGCCGTGCATGTCCTTGATCTGCTCCCGCAGAATACCTGGAAGAAAGAAAAAAACTCATAGTATAAAAAGCTGAATCTCTCGTCATCGCAAGAATAGTGAACATGTTTACGGAAATCTTGGAAACTTCGAAACAGAAATATTATGAACTTAACAAGCAGACGTCTCCAAAGTAGAACAATTTAAACTTTAGGACCACCCGGATCTAACACAAAACATGACTATCGATTGTTTTGCCCTCCAAAGGTTATGGCGTAGATAACAAATACTACTGACCGGTGACTATTTTGTGCTGTGCCACCTTGGTTAGTCCTTTAAAGCTGGAGGCCTCCACGGAAATAGAGTACATGGAACCACAGCCATCTGGAAATAGTGGTAAGATGATCAGGTTTGAAATGGAAAAAAGAGAGGCAGAGTTTGTGTACACAACATAAAATGAGTTATACAGTATACTCTAGCTGTCACAGCAGTATTGACTACATGTATTGTACTATTGGATTGTGTGCTGCTGTACGGGCAGTGATCAAATGTTCGTTGTACTTTGATCACGATACATTCCGTACATTTCACAAGAAACAACGGCATAAAACTACAATCTCAATGTTTTCAGCACGTTCGATGCATACAAACTGCACAACTTCATCAATATCTTCAATCAATAAAATGTTATTATTATTATTATTATTGTAACAACTCACTAGACACATCCTGTACCTCCACCCGACTGGCTCCTTCGATGTTTTTCTCCAAAAGTGACGTCAGTTTCTGTTCGGCCTCCGTTGGACCACCCACGACGGACGAGCACAGAGAACGACCAATCCGGACGGAGAACGGGGACCACACGCGACGCAGCATGGCTGCCAAGAATTTGAATGAAATGGTAGATCAAACCACAAACCACACAAAACAGTACAAGTAGTACTGTTCTGCTGTATTTGTAGTTTGATCACTCTGTTTAAGTTGTATTTGGCAGAATTTGCTAAGTGCCAGATCGAACTACCCCAAACACGACGCAACACGGCTGAAGGGGTAATTTAACAAATCGGCAATAGCGGGAATTTACCTGAGACACAGCAAAATAAAAGAACATGATCCCTTAAGGAGGTTGCAATACCGTAACCCCATGTTGCTGCACGTTCAAGAAATTGAAAATCAGTTCTCGACTGCAGGTTCAGCAAATATTCACGCGAACAACTATTCACAGCAAAAAGGTAGAGCTACAGTAACCTCAGGCAGCCATACTAGGCGCTTAAATAGGAACTTCGAACAGCCATACTCCTTTCTACTTGCAAAGTTCATTTCCACAGTTTCTCCGCCCACCATGATCTTTGATCTCAAATAAAAAGCGCGAAAAAACGCAAATTAGAGACCGTATAGAACAAATAAACAAAACTTCATTGTTGTAATTCGATAAATTCTACAAGTGCAAAAACATTCGAAATCTGACACAGCTATAGCACAACCGAATACCGTATAAAATCAGGGGCAAATTGAATCAAAAAATCGATTAGCATCAAATACACACGAATCAGGGGGCAATGCACACACAATACACACCGTATCAAACTTTCACTAACAATTTAATCACCTTTTCATAAACAGACTAAATTTTGCACTTCTCCTCACAAATTAAGTTAACATTCTAAGCACACTAAAGTTTTAATAAAGTTACTGTTAGCATTGCAGGGACTTTTAAGAAAACTCATACTTTCGCTATTACAACTTGAAAAACTACCTGCAAATCTAGTAGTAACTTTGATTCAATTAAAACATGGAGCAATGTTGTATTTCGATTATGGCCAATACTGTATGAATGTACCTTTAAATAAATAATAAACTATGAATGGTACAAATACAACAGTTCTTGTTGAGAGAAAAGAATAAAAGGCAAAATCTACAGTAAACAAATCGTGAGGTGAGGCTATAGTACGATTACCTATAACAAGAATGTCTACATTCTAATTATACAAGTTGTGATACATGCTAGTGACATCAATTCAAAAGTGAACGAAAAAAATCATGCCTATATCCAGAATTCGTATAAAATCTATGTTTAGAGATTTCATACCACAAACAATCAATTTAACCATCCAAAACTTCCCAAAAATCGATATCCCTCTATACAACAGCGTTCACACTCAAATCCGTCGCGTCGCGCGGCGGTTTTCCGTCGCGGAGCGACATTTCCTCGATGACCTTGACTACCAGCGACTCATCGCTGTCGCTGGCCAGTGACAATGTGGGATTGATTTGCTCCTGGTCGGGTTCCGCGAAGTCGCGTTGCGGCGAAACAGCGTCGCGTTTCGGCGTAGAAACGTCGCGACGCGGCAGATATTCGTTTTTCGTGTTGAGATGACAATGTCGTTCGAGAGCCCACTGCATGGACCAGATGGACAGCGGACGCATGTAGCCGATGGCGCGGTAGAATCTGGAATCGAGGTGAATATAGTCGCCGTCCGCAGAATATCATAAGCGGTACGGTAGGCATTAGTTTCACCTGTGTATCAAATTGCATCCAGCAAGAACAGATCAATATGAGAACAGGTTCTGACTCACACCCGTTTAGATTTCGAGAGCTTTAATCTATTTCATTCCTACTGAGACTCCTACAGCAAGATCCCGTAACTGTTTCAGTGACGTGAATATTATCGAAATCATTTACAAACTTTGCATTCGAAGCTTATCACTTATAACAAGAAGTGTTCGAACTCTCTTTTGATAAAGTTTAAGTTTTCATTAGAAAACAACGATTGGAAAATTTGAAAGTGTACTGTAGGAGTCTCAGTATGAATGGTGTCCACTATATAATCAGCGCCCGTAGAATAACGCTGCTGTTCGGTATAGGAAAGTTTCGTATCTGTATAGGAAACACTCTGAGCGAATCGAGCACGCTAGTTGTTGTTCCATTCCGCTGCGTATGAGTCCTGCGGAGTATTTGACATACAGTATTGAGGTGTGATCAAACTACATCCTACCGTAACCCACTTTGTCTCGTACATGGCCTCGGGTGTCTGATACTGTAGTCCGGTCCGCTCGAAACAGGCCGCGTAGCAGCCGGAAGCCGTGTGGAAGGCGCGCCCCGTCTCTCCCTGCTGGAGGAGGAATGCTGCCACTGCGTACGTGACACCCGTCCACATCTCGTCTGCCTGTAAATACACTAGTAAAATGGAGGGAGAAGACCATTATTGAATTGTAGTCCGAGTTGTAGTTTGATCAACGGTGTATCAAAGTGATAACACAACACGGCATAATCTGCGAAATGTGCCAGACAAGACTGGATCAAACTACAAACACCATCCCTGTAGCGCCTCTTATAATATAATGTGACTCCTATATACCCCGACCCCCCCCCCCCCCCATTACCTTCGATTTATTTTTAGCTGCTGTTTTCGAGTAGAGATATGGATATGGATAAAGAGAAAGAGAGAGAGAGAGAGAGAGAGAGAGAGACAAAGAGGGGGAGAGAGGGAGAGAGGGACAGAGAGAGAGGGACAGAGACAGAGAGGGAGAGTGACAGAGAGGGAGAGAGAGGGAGAGAACAAGAGCAGGCTTCTTGCGAAACCGTTCCAAAAAATTGCCAGAGCGCCCGAGAGGGGCTGGTACAGTAGACCAGATCGGTGCAGTGGACCGAGTTTAACAGATCCCTTCTCTTATCGGGCTTCTCCCATTCTGGCCTTTTAGAAGCGAGCTCAAACATGCTATGAAGATCCAAATGCCACAGTCGACGTTGCGCCGTATCTAGTATAGGAGACTGGCAGCAAACGAGAGAAAAAGAGCGCAGACGGCTGGAGACAGATGTCCCTTTCTTGTTGTTAGTCATGAATACAAATCATCTGCTGAGCGAGACATTTGAGTCAGTGGTGAAAGGGGCGCTTTTGACGTTTTGGTTCCCTACTACAACAATCCTCGAGTCCCTACCAAATTTATAAATTTTTGTCTCTCGCTGGAATCAAACCTGCGAGCAAAAGATTCGTAGCTGGGCGCTAATCACTGCGCTACGAGAGCAGTTAAGCGTAAAGCTTCGAAATCGAGGACATGTATCCGTACACAGCGGAAATTGAGATATACAGTACCATCTCGCCTTTCCGTTTGCTACGACTATAGTATCTGTTTCTAGTATTCCTTGCCATGCTATCTCGTCCAAGAGAGCTGAGACAGGAAGAGAAGTATTTGTCATAGGTCTTCCAGCGCAGTTTAGTGAGTGAAAGAGAAGAATAGAGAGGATGAAAGAGAATAAAATAGAGAGTGAGAGGAGGAAAGAGAGAGAGAAAAACAAAAGATAGATAGAGATAGCAGGTTTCTTACGAAACCGTTTTTCCAAAAAATTGCCAGAGGGCCCCGTTTCAGAGAGAGAGAGGGGGAGTTGCGTGTACAATGGACACTATATACAGTGAGCCTCCCTTCTTTTACCTTCGGGGGCCCATTCTGGGCTTTTAGAAGCGAGCTCGAATAAACTGAGAAAAGGAGGAATACACGGTCTGCGTTGCGCCGTATTTAGTATAGGAGGATGGCGGCAGACGAGAGATCTCTCCGAGAAGGAGGGCGCAGACGGGCAGAAACAGATGGTACATTGTTATGTTGGTGATGTATATGGACAACGCTCGTTGGAAAGCAAGACAGTACATGATACATTATCGCGATGTATTTGTAGTTTGATCTCGTTGTTTCTCAGTCAAAATTAAATGCTTTTCGCGTAAATACATGAAACCACCCTTATATTGGTTGCTGTTATTATACCTAACTCTTTGACACGCCGTTAACCCGCGTTAATATCAACAAAGTACGTTGGCACAACCTACAACAACGTAATTCATTTGGCAATTGTAGTCGCCATTTTCCCCATAAAGACAGCTGATGGTTCGATTGATTGGGCGATGCGGGGCGAGCGGTCGTTGGTTATCTGCCAGCAGTTGAGAGAGTGTGTAGATCAATGATACGTAGACGAACTGGCCGCTCGCCAAACCCCGTCCCATACAAAATCAATGGTACGGTGTCCACAACGGTTTTACGAGTCTTATAGCACGCAATGAAATGGACAAAAACAATTAGCAGCCAACCAAAAATGTTCGCCAGGCCTGACCTAACTTGGGTTATGGACGTATTTGGTTTCTAAAATTCCAGTAATTTATCAGATCTACAAGTGGTAGACGCCGCAGGCGTCTAGTTTAATCTGTATGTACACCTCCAAATCGTTCAATGACCCCCAAATCAATCAATATCCATCCCATATCTGTATAATAGCTCTGTAGATCGTTACATATGACCTTCAAAACCAATCGATACCCATCTATCCTACCTGTATATATGCCCTGTCCACCGTCTCATTTCAATATACTTCACAGCAACGTTACCCCCCCCCCCCCCTCCTCTCCACAATCAATCAATAATCTTACCTAAATCAATCGATAAGCCTACACTAGTTCAAAACCAATCGATACCCATCTATCCTACCTGTATATATGCCCTGTCCACCGTCTCATTTCAATATACTTCACAGCAACGTTACCCCCCCCCCCCCCCCCTCCTCTCCACAATCAATCAATAATCTTACCTAAATCAATCGATAAGCCTACACTAGTTCAAAACCAATCGATACCCATCTATCCTACCTGTATATATGCCCTGTCCACCGTCTCATTTCAATATACTTCAAAGCAACGTTACCCCCCCCCCCCCCCTCCTCTCCACAATCAATCAATAATCTTACCTAAATCAATCGATAAGCCTACACTAGTTCAAAACCAATCGATACCCATCTATCCTACCTGTATATATGCCCTGTCCACCGTCTCATTTCAATATACTTCACAGCAACGTTACCCCCCCCCCCCCCCTCCTCTCCACAATCAATCAATAATCTTACCTAAATCAATCGATAAGCCTACACTAGTTCAAAACCAATCGATACCCATCTATCCTACCTGTATATATGCCCTGTCCACCGTCTCATTTCAATATACTTCACAGCAACGTTACCCCCCCCCTCCTCTCCACAATCAATCAATAATCTTACCTAAATCAATCGATAAGCCTACACTAGTTCAAAACCAATCGATACCCATCTATCCTACCTGTATATATGCCCTGTCCACCGTCTCATTTCAATATACTTCACAGCAACGTTACCCCCCCCCCTCCTCTCCACAATCAATCAATAATCTTACCTAAATCAATCGATAAGCCTACACTAGTTCAAAACCAATCGATACCCATCTATCCTACCTGTATATATGCCCTGTCCACCGTCTCATTTCAATATACTTCACAGCAACGTTACCCCCCTCCTCTCCACAATCAATCAATAATCTTACCTAAATCAATCGATAAGCCTACACTAGTTCAAAACCAATCGATACCCATCTATCCTACCTGTATATATGCCCTGTCCACCGTCTCATTTCAATATACTTCACAGCAACGTTACCCCCCCTCCTCTCCACAATCAATCAATAATCTTACCTAAATCAATCGATAAGCCTACACTAGTTCAAAACCAATCGATACCCATCTATCCTACCTGTATATATGCCCTGTCCACCGTCTCATTTCAATATACTTCACAGCAACGTTACCCCCCCCCCCTCCTCTCCACAATCAATCAATAATCTTACCTAAATCAATCGATAAGCCTACACTAGTTCAAAACCAATCGATACCCATCTATCCTACCTGTATATATGCCCTGTCCACCGTCTCATTTCAATATACTTCACAGCAACGTTACCCCCCCCCCTCCTCTCCACAATCAATCAATAATCTTACCTAAATCAATCGATAAGCCTACACTAGTTCAAAACCAATCGATACCCATCTATCCTACCTGTATATATGCCCTGTCCACCGTCTCATTTCAATATACTTCACAGCAACGTTACCCCCCCCCTCCTCTCCACAATCAATCAATAATCTTACCTAAATCAATCGATAAGCCTACACTAGTTCAAAACCAATCGATACCCATCTATCCTACCTGTATATATGCCCTGTCCACCGTCTCATTTCAATATACTTCACAGCAACGTTACCCCCCCCCCCTCCTCTCCACAATCAATCAATAATCTTACCTAAATCAATCGATAAGCCTACACTAGTTCAAAACCAATCGATACCCATCTATCCTACCTGTATATATGCCCTGTCCACCGTCTCATTTCAATATACTTCACAGCAACGTTACCCCCCCCCCTCCTCTCCACAATCAATCAATAATCTTACCTAAATCAATCGATAAGCCTACACTAGTTCAAAACCAATCGATACCCATCTATCCTACCTGTATATATGCCCTGTCCACCGTCTCATTTCAATATACTTCACAGCAACGTTACCCCCCCCCTCCTCTCCACAATCAATCAATAATCTTACCTAAATCAATCGATAAGCCTACACTAGTTCAAAACCAATCGATACCCATCTATCCTACCTGTATATATGCCCTGTCCACCGTCTCATTTCAATATACTTCACAGCAACGTTACCCCCCCCCCCTCCTCTCCACAATCAATCAATAATCTTACCTAAATCAATCGATAAGCCTACACTAGTTCAAAACCAATCGATACCCATCTATCCTACCTGTATATATGCCCTGTCCACCGTCTCATTTCAATATACTTCACAGCAACGTTACCCCCCCCCTCCTCTCCACAATCAATCAATAATCTTACCTAAATCAATCGATAAGCCTACACTAGTTCAAAACCAATCGATACCCATCTATCCTACCTGTATATATGCCCTGTCCACCGTCTCATTTCAATATACTTCACAGCAACGTTACCCCCCCTCCTCTCCACAATCAATCAATAATCTTACCTAAATCAATCGATAAGCCTACACTAGTTCAAAACCAATCGATACCCATCTATCCTACCTGTATATATGCCCTGTCCACCGTCTCATTTCAATATACTTCACAGCAACGTTACCCCCCCCCCCCTCCTCTCCACAATCAATCAATAATCTTACCTAAATCAATCGATAAGCCTACACTAGTTCAAAACCAATCGATACCCATCTATCCTACCTGTATATATGCCCTGTCCACCGTCTCATTTCAATATACTTCAAAGCAACGTTACCCCCCCCCCCTCCTCTCCACAATCAATCAATAATCTTACCTAAATCAATCGATAAGCCTACACTAGTTCAAAACCAATCGATACCCATCTATCCTACCTGTATATATGCCCTGTCCACCGTCTCATTTCAATATACTTCACAGCAACGTTACCCCCCCCTCCTCTCCACAATCAATCAATAATCTTACCTAAATCAATCGATAAGCCTACACTAGTTCAAAACCAATCGATACCCATCTATCCTACCTGTATATATGCCCTGTCCACCGTCTCATTTCAATATACTTCACAGCAACGTTACCCCCCCTCCTCTCCACAATCAATCAATAATCTTACCTAAATCAATCGATAAGCCTACACTAGTTCAAAACCAATCGATACCCATCTATCCTACCTGTATATATGCCCTGTCCACCGTCTCATTTCAATATACTTCACAGCAACGTTACCCCCCCCCCCTCCTCTCCACAATCAATCAATAATCTTACCTAAATCAATCGATAAGCCTACACTAGTTCAAAACCAATCGATACCCATCTATCCTACCTGTATATATGCCCTGTCCACCGTCTCATTTCAATATACTTCAAAGCAACGTTACCCCCCCCCCCCTCCTCTCCACAATCAATCAATAATCTTACCTAAATCAATCGATAAGCCTACACTAGTTCAAAACCAATCGATACCCATCTATCCTACCTGTATATATGCCCTGTCCACCGTCTCATTTCAATATACTTCACAGCAACGTTACCCCCCCCCCCCTCCTCTCCACAATCAATCAATAATCTTACCTAAATCAATCGATAAGCCTACACTAGTTCAAAACCAATCGATACCCATCTATCCTACCTGTATATATGCCCTGTCCACCGTCTCATTTCAATATACTTCACAGCAACGTTACCCCCCCCCCTCCTCTCCACAATCAATCAATAATCTTACCTAAATCAATCGATAAGCCTACACTAGTTCAAAACCAATCGATACCCATCTATCCTACCTGTATATATGCCCTGTCCACCGTCTCATTTCAATATACTTCACAGCAACGTTACCCCCCCCCCTCCTCTCCACAATCAATCAATAATCTTACCTAAATCAATCGATAAGCCTACACTAGTTCAAAACCAATCGATACCCATCTATCCTACCTGTATATATGCCCTGTCCACCGTCTCATTTCAATATACTTCACAGCAACGTTACCCCCCTCCTCTCCACAATCAATCAATAATCTTACCTAAATCAATCGATAAGCCTACACTAGTTCAAAACCAATCGATACCCATCTATCCTACCTGTATATATGCCCTGTCCACCGTCTCATTTCAATATACTTCACAGCAACGTTACCCCCCCCCCCCCCTCCTCTCCACAATCAATCAATAATCTTACCTAAATCAATCGATAAGCCTACACTAGTTCAAAACCAATCGATACCCATCTATCCTACCTGTATATATGCCCTGTCCACCGTCTCATTTCAATATACTTCAAAGCAACGTTACCCCCCCCCCCTCCTCTCCACAATCAATCAATAATCTTACCTAAATCAATCGATAAGCCTACACTAGTTCAAAACCAATCGATACCCATCTATCCTACCTGTATATATGCCCTGTCCACCGTCTCATTTCAATATACTTCACAGCAACGTTACCCCCCCCCCCCTCCTCTCCACAATCAATCAATAATCTTACCTAAATCAATCGATAAGCCTACACTAGTTCAAAACCAATCGATACCCATCTATCCTACCTGTATATATGCCCTGTCCACCGTCTCATTTCAATATACTTCACAGCAACGTTACCCCCCCCTCCTCTCCACAATCAATCAATAATCTTACCTAAATCAATCGATAAGCCTACACTAGTTCAAAACCAATCGATACCCATCTATCCTACCTGTATATATGCCCTGTCCACCGTCTCATTTCAATATACTTCACAGCAACGTTACCCCCCCCCCCTCCTCTCCACAATCAATCAATAATCTTACCTAAATCAATCGATAAGCCTACACTAGTTCAAAACCAATCGATACCCATCTATCCTACCTGTATATATGCCCTGTCCACCGTCTCATTTCAATATACTTCACAGCAACGTTACCCCCCTCCTCTCCACAATCAATCAATAATCTTACCTAAATCAATCGATAAGCCTACACTAGTTCAAAACCAATCGATACCCATCTATCCTACCTGTATATATGCCCTGTCCACCGTCTCATTTCAATATACTTCACAGCAACGTTACCCCCCTCCTCTCCACAATCAATCAATAATCTTACCTAAATCAATCGATAAGCCTACACTAGTTCAAAACCAATCGATACCCATCTATCCTACCTGTATATATGCCCTGTCCACCGTCTCATTTCAATATACTTCACAGCAACGTTACCCCCCCCCCTCCTCTCCACAATCAATCAATAATCTTACCTAAATCAATCGATAAGCCTACACTAGTTCAAAACCAATCGATACCCATCTATCCTACCTGTATATATGCCCTGTCCACCGTCTCATTTCAATATACTTCACAGCAACGTTACCCCCCCCCTCCTCTCCACAATCAATCAATAATCTTACCTAAATCAATCGATAAGCCTACACTAGTTCAAAACCAATCGATACCCATCTATCCTACCTGTATATATGCCCTGTCCACCGTCTCATTTCAATATACTTCACAGCAACGTTACCCCCCCCCTCCTCTCCACAATCAATCAATAATCTTACCTAAATCAATCGATAAGCCTACACTAGTTCAAAACCAATCGATACCCATCTATCCTACCTGTATATATGCCCTGTCCACCGTCTCATTTCAATATACTTCACAGCAACGTTACCCCCCCCCCCCTCCTCTCCACAATCAATCAATAATCTTACCTAAATCAATCGATAAGCCTACACTAGTTCAAAACCAATCGATACCCATCTATCCTACCTGTATATATGCCCTGTCCACCGTCTCATTTCAATATACTTCACAGCAACGTTACCCCCCCCCCCTCCTCTCCACAATCAATCAATAATCTTACCTAAATCAATCGATAAGCCTACACTAGTTCAAAACCAATCGATACCCATCTATCCTACCTGTATATATGCCCTGTCCACCGTCTCATTTCAATATACTTCACAGCAACGTTACCCCCCCCCCTCCTCTCCACAATCAATCAATAATCTTACCTAAATCAATCGATAAGCCTACACTAGTTCAAAACCAATCGATACCCATCTATCCTACCTGTATATATGCCCTGTCCACCGTCTCATTTCAATATACTTCACAGCAACGTTACCCCCCCCCCCTCCTCTCCACAATCAATCAATAATCTTACCTAAATCAATCGATAAGCCTACACTAGTTCAAAACCAATCGATACCCATCTATCCTACCTGTATATATGCCCTGTCCACCGTCTCATTTCAATATACTTCACAGCAACGTTACCCCCCCCTCCTCTCCACAATCAATCAATAATCTTACCTAAATCAATCGATAAGCCTACACTAGTTCAAAACCAATCGATACCCATCTATCCTACCTGTATATATGCCCTGTCCACCGTCTCATTTCAATATACTTCACAGCAACGTTACCCCCCTCCTCTCCACAATCAATCAATAATCTTACCTAAATCAATCGATAAGCCTACACTAGTTCAAAACCAATCGATACCCATCTATCCTACCTGTATATATGCCCTGTCCACCGTCTCATTTCAATATACTTCACAGCAACGTTACCCCCCCCCCCTCCTCTCCACAATCAATCAATAATCTTACCTAAATCAATCGATAACCCTACACTAGCTCAAAACCAATCGATACCCATCTATCCTACTTGTATATATGCCCTGTCCACCGTCTCATTTCAATATACTTCACAGCAACGTTACCCCCCCCTCCTCCTCTCCACAATCAATCAATAATCTTACCTAAATCAATCGATAACCCTAAACTAGTCCAAAACCAATCGATACCCATCTATCCTACTTGTATATATGCCCTGTCCACCGTCTCATTTCAATATACTTCACAGCAACGTTACCCCCCCCCCCCTCCTCTCCACAATCAATCAATAATCTTACCTAAATCAATCGATAAGCCTACACTAGTTCAAAACCAATCGATACCCATCTATCCTACCTGTATATATGCCCTGTCCACCGTCTCATTTCAATATACTTCACAGCAACGTTACCCCCCCCCTCCTCTCCACAATCAATCAATAATCTTACCTAAATCAATCGATAAGCCTACACTAGTTCAAAACCAATCGATACCCATCTATCCTACCTGTATATATGCCCTGTCCACCGTCTCATTTCAATATACTTCACAGCAACGTTACCCCCCCCTCCTCTCCACAATCAATCAATAATCTTACCTAAATCAATCGATAACCCTAAACTAGTCCAAAACCAATCGATACCCATCTATCCTACCTGTATATAAGCCCTGTCGACCGTCCCATTTGGCCGCATTCCGTTGACAGCTCCCATGGTGCCACCCGCAAATCCACAGACGTTCATCGAATAGATCTTCCGAAGGGCACTCGACACCATTTCGGGCGGAAGAACCTGCAAGACACAGAAGAATATTGGGGATACCGTAATCTGAGGGAGACAACCTAGAAGGAGACACAGAAGAATATGGGGATACCGTAATACTAACGTAAGGCGACTTTGTTGGATGTGCCATTGAATCACCCGTTTTTCTCAGAATCGGGATTTTGAACTACCCTTATTTCAGAAGTAGGCGCCCTTACCGGTAAAACCCTAATCTACTACACAGCTTTGTAGTTTGGTCATCTGGATAAAACACCGAATTTTCAACCAATTTCTGTGGAAAAAAAAGTCGCCTTCCGTATGCAGTAATACAATACAGGAATGTCCACAGGAAGAATATCGGGATACCGTAATCTAAGAATGGAAACAGTGTGAAGAGACACGGAGGGATATGGAAGATACCGTAATCAGTTGAGTTTTGTAAGGAGATTCTACAAATCTGTAGTTGACAGTGTCTTTATTAAATGTGAAAGAGTTTAAACGCTTTCTATAATTTCTATGAGAGTAATGTCGCAATTGCAAATTTTACCACTTTGATACAGAGAAAACTGGTGCATGTCAGATTGCAAACAATTCTAATAACACCCCCCCCCCCCCCGAAAAAATCAATAAATCGATACCTCTTTAGCCAGTTCTGGAGATACCGACTGAAGAAACCAAATGCCGCACAGCTGATCGGCCATCACCGACTCGCGACTCTTCGACCTCTCGCAGAAACGGAAATATTCGCCCGTCCACAACAGAGAAATGAAGACCTATAAGAAAAGGAGGGTATTGATTGATTGCGTCGTGAAAAATCGACTAATTCATCCAAATAAGTGATATAGGTCATTAAACCAGGGGACAAGTCTTCTCTGCCTAATTGTAACACTTGTAGTCTCCCCCCGTTGATCGGAAACGGATCAAACTACAACCACGTGACCTTTAATCGCTATTTTTCTAGGACTGATATTTATTTATTTATTCATTCACTTCGCTTGGTTACGAGGCGGTGATCATCATGTCACAGATCTTTGTAGCAGCAGTTTCTTGTGAGTCGGAGGTCTTGGTAATTTCCTTTATAGGTTAAGGTGGGTTTTTTTTTCAAATTATACTTGACGTAAATTAAATATTCACGTAAAGTTAGCATTCTAATGAGGAGTAGTGTACTTTATCATTGCACGTTTCTGAGTTCTGCTGTGTTTAACATGTTTCACGTGACCACCTTCATGGACTGATATTGGAGTTCAAACTACAATATCCCCAGTCCGCCCACCTTTCTCGCCTTCTCCAGTGTGGCGGAGAACTTGTCGGCAGCCGGCTGGTCCCCCATCAAAAGGGCCATTTCCGTGGAAACTCGGAGGGCCGCAAGCCATAGAGAACCACAATAGGCACTGGAATAGATAGATTACGGTAGATCAAATACGTTACACCGAACATGCCCATCCCTCCGCTGGTTTGTAACAGGAAGCAGGTTGGTCGCGTCCTTGCTCAGAACGTCCCTGGTTGTGTTACAGTATTTTACTGTACTTACAGTAAAATACAGCATGGTGGGAGTACAAATCGATTTTTTGGCGTCTCGACTAAAAACACAGTATTTTTCCGAACCGTTCGGTTCTACAACTGTTTCGACTAAACGCGATTTCGTAAAATACAGGGCATGTTCGGAGTGTTTCCCTCAAAAGTTGTGTGAGTGGGTACGTTATGTTAAAAACCCCAAAAAAAAACTACACTCTCACTGACAGCGGGGAAATATTCTAAACTCTCTACGCCTCGCTCAGCTTACTACAGTAACCTACAGTACATGTATAGAGTACAGTACAGTATAGAGTACAGTAGAGAGCTAGTATAGTACTACAGACTGTAGTAGTGGGGAACTATGAACTACCATAGTCCCCACTACTATAGTCCAATGATCTATAGTACCCCTCCTACCGTAACCCTACGATTCACCGCACCTTCTCTCCCCTACAGTAACCCCCTTGACCTACCCCTACCCACCTAACTCCCTCCATCTGCCATGCGTCGTATGTCTGATCTGCCTTGCCGAAGTTCTCGATCATCCCGTCTCCGTCCTGATCCCAGTGCTCCAACGCCTCCTCCATCAACATCTGCAAATTAGGGTACAGTTAGGGTAGATTAGGGTAGGAGATTAGGGCGACTAGGGTAACTTAGGTAGTGTTATTAGGGTAATTAAGGTGGGTTAAAATTAGAATCATTAGGATATAGTCCTCACGCTGCTAATATGAACAATCCATTAACATCTGCAAATTAGGAAATAGGAATTGGTCAATTTTTTGTAGTTTGATTTGGCAAGTTTTTGTAGTTTGAACATTCACGAATTTCGACCGAAAGCAACGGAATAAACTACACACACCACTGGATCTTTCTTCGATATATAAATGTAGGAAATCTTTCATCGATAGTTTAGGTGGAATTATTGATGGTCGTGGCCCGAGAATAGCCAGGGGGGATACTGTATATCTCAGTTCCTGATGTGCACAGGTTCTGGAGAGATTGTCTTTTCTCTCGATGGGGACCACATAGTCTCAATCGCGAAATAACTTCGCAAAATACAAACAGATCGTAAACAACCATGTAAACAAACACCCCCACCTTGACGGCGGGCCATGTGTGCCCCAGGAACTCCCTATCATCCCTTGCCAGGACCACGAGGTCCCTCCAGGAGGTCAACACGTACTTCAGGTTGAGATCCTTCCACTTGCCGGTGTCGTGCATCACGTACGCATTCGTGGACAACCAAGGGTCGTCGGCTGAACTTTTTAAAAATAAAATTGTGAATAGTAATGAAAATAATGATATTTTTTAACTCTTCTTGAAAAGTGACGGATAGAGAAAGAGAGAGAGAGAAAGAGAGAGAGAAAGAGAGAGAGAAAGAGAGAGAGAGAGAGAGAGAGAGAAGGAGAGAGAGAAAGAGATCTTCCCACCTGGATTGCCCAGATCGTGTGGAACCCTTCCCATGGTCTTCAGTCTAGCCACATCTCCCTCCATGTGGAACTTCGTCTGTTCCTCCACCGAATGAGCAATCTGGTCGGCTGGAAATAACAGGGATTAGAACCAGCCTCGACAGCCTTCCTCATCTTTTTTGAGGTGAATTCTCTATCTAACCGGGTGTTCGGTAACCCTTTCAAGGTTACCTGTGTAGATGTTTTTATCACATGGTTACCAATTCTAGTTTTAGGTTACTCTGAGGTAACCAATATGAACTATAACCAACCGCGACAGTCTCCTCCCTAGTCTAGTTTGACCCACCACTAGTGAGGTTACAAATAGGTGACCAAACGTATAGAAAGTGATTTAACTTTTGTAGTTTGATCTCGATGTGCGCCAAACTGTTCGGATTCCGATCTCATATACTTCTTTTGAGCAGCCCTCTGATATTTCCACCCTCTTGCATAAGTGAAACGTTCAATCAGCGTTTTTCAGCTTTTTTTCACGAACTAGAAACTTTCACGCAAAAAGTAACTCACAAGTTCTAGAAAGCAAAGATTGTAAGAGAAGGCTGAAAACCTAATGAATTCCGCCTCCTCACAGTTAGTTTTAACGGTAACCAGATTTGGTTCTCGGTTACTTCCAGATATGGTACTCAGGTAACCGGGAAAAGAGCTACCATACCAGATTACATTACGGAAAAACCAGGATACTTCTGAATATAGCCATGAAAACTGTTGTTTTAGTTGTTTTATCCGTGTTCTGTGTTGTTATATTGTTCTCTTTTTCATTTACTCGTAATCACCAAATGATGTTCGTCGATTCCCGACACTTATTTCCGCATTTGAATGTTTTCGTTTCCTACTGCCGACATTTTATTTTCTCCGCTTGTATATCACATGCTTGCATGTGAATAAATGAATCAATCAAACCTAATGAATTCCGCCTCCTCACAGTTAGTTTTAACGGTAACCAGATTCGGTTCTCGGTTACTTTACGCAGAAACAAGGTTACTTCTAAATACAGCCTTATATATAATAATAATTATTATTATTATATTATTATTATTATAATAAGGGAACGTACTGAATTCGGCCCGCACCGGGAAAAGAGCTACCATTACGCAGAAACAAGATTACTTCTAGATATAGCCTTATATATAATAATAATAATTATTATTATATTATTATTATTATAATGAGGGAACGTACTGAATTCGGCCTGCACCGTGAGTTCCAACTTCGGCCACAGCTGAGCCAGTGCGAAGGAGGCGTAGAAGTGGACATCGTACGTGTTCACCATTCGATACTCCCAGGCTGAACAATACTAATGGAATAACTTCAGAAAAAAGTTGACAAATGTGAAACGATGGGAAATAGAATAGAATAGAATAGAATGTTTATTCGCGATTGAACACGTGTCTTTCCACATTGGTGTATGTGGCACTCCAATTACAAGAAAATGGAGATATGGAAGATAAGAATAGAATGTAGTGTATAGTTTACTCTGTTACGCGAAATGAAGCTGAAAGTTGCAGAAATAAGTTTGTATAACCAGAAACATCACCAAGTTGTAGTTTTCATAAATAGTACAATGAATGAATAAACTTCCCCGTCACATGTGGATATGCAAAGTGCAAGGATAGAAAGCACTCCAACGCACAGCACAATACTATCCCTGAGTTACAGAACCACTTCGAGTTGGAAACCAAGTTTTCGAATGCGACTTCGAATATAGTTCGTTCCACCCACTTATAACCCTCTACAGTAATCTGCTCAAACTTCCAGGTGAAAGTTTGGTATATTGACGTTTTTGGATTTTCTCCAATTTTTGGTATTGTCTTCTGCATGTTTACTACTACGAATTGTGAAAGTTCCGAACCAAGATAATGAACTAGTTTTTAGAAAACGCCACTCAAATACTTGACGGATTACTGTAGAAGGACATCGATTGGTGAAACAGAGTATAGCTTCGATCAAAATCTAAACTTTCCTACTCACATTCGAGATATCCGAATCTGCCATAGGTGTCCATGAGTCCCTTTGTGTAGTCGCTCAACTGGGATTCCAAATGGGACCAGCAGCAGTCGAATTCGAACCACAACTGGAGATGGGCAAAAATCGATAATTCTCAGAGTTGGATTCGAAAAATCGATAATTCTTGAACAACTTCGATTTTAACCTTTTCATGGCCGACTGGCTATAATTTTCGAGGATCACTGTCGTTCTTCACTAGAACAAGCTTTTTCGACCACTTCCAAGCAAGATGAAATGGTGAATACGTGATACAAAAAAGTTTACTTTGTAAGGCTCACGTACACTCTACAAGTAACCGGATTTTTGTTTTGCTTGCTGATCGTTTCGGCTTTCTTAGGTTACCTGAGTTGGAACCTGGAAGAAACCTCAAACCCAAATTACGAATAAAAAAAGAAGACTATCGAAAACGGATTACCAAAGAAACCGGTTCGTCAAATAATTCGCCGAAAAGTATAGTTCACACCATTCCCACTGAGACTTCTACAGTAACCTTACAAACTTGTTGTGAAGCTGAAAATATAGTTCATCAAAATTCCTCTCGTTTATTATTGTACCTGAGAACAAGAATGAGGTGCGAAAATCCTCCACCTTTCCGATCATAAGTAAGTGAGCAAAACGGCTTGGAAGTTTCGAAATCCTACTGTAGGAGTCTCAGTAGGGATGAAAAAGACTATAACCAACCGTGCCGCCATCGGTGATGAAATATAGTTCGTTGAAGAGAGCCGATTTGTACCAGTCGGGCAGAAGGGTGTGGTCCAGCACGGGAGACTGAAATCAAGAATCGGACTTCCTTTCAATTTCACATGTACTATATTTATATCAACTTTACTGCATATTTTTTTTATCCAAAAGTAACGCAGTTAAAGCCAGAAATCGTAGCAGCACAAGAAACACGTATAACACTGTATGGCAGCCAAACTTAAACGCTTGTCAAACTGAATTCTACAAATTAGGCTCCGCCCACCTGCCACTCGTCGATCTTTTTCTCCCACTCGACACGTCTTTCGAGGGCCCGCACACACATCACGTCGGCTGCGTTGCCAGAATCGCCGACGAAACGAGTATACCTTCTGGAAAACACGGGAATCATCAAGGATAAGTAAGAGAAAAAGAGAGAGAAAGAGAGAACAATAGATGAATAGAGCCGGAAAGTTCAGGAGGCCAAAAAGAATCTCTGCGTCTCTCTGATCTACAAGCTCTCTGGTCACGGATGGGCCTGGTTATAAACGTTGTTGAAAACTGTCTCAATTAATCAATGAAAAACGTCACATCACCTCGTATTTGGTCCAAAGAGACAAACAGTATCAACAACAACAACAATTACATCAATAATAAAAATAAGGCCGCATTCATACGTTTTACGTCGGCGTTCAACGCCGGCGTTAATAGTGAAGAAAACATACGTATTGATTGGCTCCGGCGTTAACGCCAATAAAATCGATGCGCATGTTCTCTTCACATTAACGCTGGCGTTAAACGTCGACGTAAAAAGTATGAATGCGGCCTAATAGTTTTCTTTGAATCCCATCTCGCCCACCTCTTATACTTCCGCCGCTCGCTCCCGAACGTGACCTCGGGCATGTCCCACGAAAGTGCGAATTCGGTGCCGCGCGTCTCGTTGGCGCCGACACCCTGCCGGCTACACACGGCCACCGCCAACTCGCGGGAACCGCCCGCGCAGTCCGCATCCTGGACGAGATTAATAAGGTTATTTATGATCCAGTGAAAAAAGGCCAATCACACAGGCAACCGGGTTGCATGTAACCAAAATGCAACCAGGTTGCATGTGTACGAAACCAATGGTTGCATTCCCAATGCAACCAAAATCACTTAACATAACCAAAAAGATAAATTTGGTTGCATTTGAAAAGAAACTCGGTTGCATTTGAAAAGCAACCAGGTTTCATTTGAAAACAACCAATAGTTTTGTACACATGCAACCTGGTTGCATTTTGTACACATGCAACCTGGTTGCATTTTGTACACATGCAACCTGGTTGCATTTTGGTTGCATGCAACCAGGTTGCATGTGTAAACTGCCGTGAACAGATGTAATAGTTATCTGAGTTAAAATAGATCAACCCTGGCAAACTAGGCTAAAAATTTCACGGAACGCGCCTTTTCTGTGAAACCTGATCAAAATTCGGTTCTTTTCGTCCGAAAAGTATGACTTTTGAGATTCAGATGCTCTGCGTCTCTTTGATCTACACGCTCTCTCACCTGTTTCAGACCTAAAACACTCACATATTCAGGAAGATGTCCGGTTTCCCACAGTGTTTCCCATAGATGAGATCCCGATTTCGAGGGATCGAAACCCTTGCAGACGGAGGTAGAGGCACCGCCATTCTGCAATGAGCAGAGTAACCGAGAGGCAACAATATTATCTCCTTTTTATCGCATGCTCTTCCCTCTCTATATCTCTCCCTTAAACTCTTTTCCTATTCTCTCTCTCCTTGTTTCCCCCCTTTCTCTCTACATCCTCCACTCTCTCTCTCTCTCTCTCTCTCTCTGTCTCCTCGTCTCTCTATTCTCTTGTTGTCAATAAATGAAACTAGCGAATCACAAGAATTAGAAAATAAGTTTCAGTGAGAAATCTCGTCTCCTCGTACCTCAGAAGTGGTGGCCACCCCATAGGTGCACGGCATCTGAGAGATGGAATGCGACAGAAGCACACCGTGTACTGAATAAGAACATACGATGAAGGATTAGTGCACGGATCCGACACGTTTGGTGAATTCTTTATCTAACCGGGTTTTTAGGCAACCTAACCCTTTTTTGGTAACCTATTTTTCCGGTTACCTCAGTAGGTAACCGGTTGGTAACCTGAAATTTTCGTTCATTTTGAGGAATCTATGCGAACCAAACTTGAAACACCAAAGGTTGGACCAATACAGAACCAATAAACAAACTCATGCTGAAGATAGTCGACTACGCAACTTTGGCTCGGTTCCTAGCCAATTCGATTAAAACACTGGTTTGGTTTCTTACCGAATCATTCGGTTCAGGAAAGGTTATCAACATCGATTGCTTTTCATGAAAACAGACTATTTTGGTATATTTAGAACAACTAACCGTCCTTCTCGTCAAACCTAACCGACGTGCACTCGGCCTCGCGGTCCCATTTCCGGTTTCCGGTTCCGTTTCGGAAGGTGAACGCGACGGAAACCTCCAGGTCGCAGTCGCTAGAATTCTCCACTTCGACCACGAAGCAACATACGGGCAGCGAGGAATTCTGGAGAACACGTAAATAGACTAGTGGAAGAGTAACGTGAACCAATATCCGAAATCGTTACTCAATTCACGTTACTACGTAACACGTGAGTCTGTCCCGTGACTATGCCGAGAAAATTGAGAAAGTGACGCGAAATCGCGAAACGTGAACAAACACCTAAAATGTGCTTTTATTAGCCAATTTAACAAGCAGCCTAGTCTTTATTAGAAGAGTCCGCGTTAACCACGTAACCGGGTTCTAAATAACCAGATAATCAGAGAGATTGGTATCGGTTTCAACCATGGACTGTGTGCGGGAAATGATAACTACAGTACTCCTCTTCTTTCATTCAGATAACGACTATATCTAGCTGACCAACCTCATAGTCGTGTGGAATGATGGGCGAAATCTGTTTGATGGTCACCAGCAGACCCAACTCGGTTATACGGTAGCAGGACCAGGAGCGGGGGAACAGACCTCTGAAATGGTTGGGTATAGGGCAAACAGTAAACCTAACCGCTGTGTAAACCTAACCGCGCGAGTAAACCTAACCGCCTTTGGGGTTATCTGAAAAGGGGCGTGGCCTGGGGTGGACTCCGTCAATTGGGACCGCGGTTAGGTTTACTCGGCGGTTAGGTTTACACAGCGGGTAGGTTTACTGATTGCCTGGGTATAGAATAGAATAGAATAGAATCTACTCGCGATTGAACACGTGACTTTCCACATAATATGTGGCACTCCAAAAGGGTTAATGGAGAAAAAAGTTGAAAAAGTTGAAAATATGCAATTTAACCGTGCTGGACGACGATGATTGTACGGCCAATTACACATGCAACCGGGTTCAAAATCAAATCAAATATTTATTACACAGTGTGTAATAACGGAACGAAAGTTTGAAACGCGAAAGGTTGCCAAAAAAGAGAATGGTGAAAAGAACATAGGTGAAAAAAAGATGTAATAATATTGTATACATTCTATACTAAAGCGACTGTTCTGACAAATGCTCTGACTTAACTACCGTATCAGTACCACAACCGCTGGGCTGTATTTCGAGACAGCATATATTTGTTGATTAAAAAAAGGGATGTCTTCACTGGGAATGATTAAAATAACACTACCTTTGCATGCAACGGGTTGCATGCAACCAAAATGCAACCAGGTTGCATGTGTAAAGACAGTTTGGTTGCTTTCCAAATGCAACCGGGTTGCTTTTGGTTGCTTTCCAAATGCAACCAAAAGCAACCAAATTTCAGTAAAAACAAGAAAGCAACCAAATTTTCCTAACAAATGCAACCCGGTTGCATTTTGGTTGCATGCAACCTGGTTGCATGTGTAAACCGCCTGATTGTACCAGATATTTTGTAGGGTTTGAGAAGACCAAGATACTACTGGATTTTACACGAAAACAAAACCCTACATGTTCGCTCTCATAGCCCTGAAACACTTAAAGAAGGACGATTATGTGGACCAATCTCGGCCAATTCTACAACTAACCGGGTTTTCAGGTAACCTAACCCTTTTTTGGTAACCTATTTTTCAGGTTACTTAGTAGGTAACCTGGAAGTAACCTAAAACTGAAATCCGGTTACCGTTCAAAGTAACGGTAAAAACCACATTTTGCGTTAGAAAAACAGGTAACCGGTTTTTCATTTCAGGTTACCACCCGGTTACCTGCTGAGGTAACCTGAAAAAGAGGTTACTAAAAACGGGTTAGGGGCCAATTCTACAACTAACCGGGTTTTTAGGTAACCTAACCCTTTTTTGGTAACCTATTTTTGAGGTTACCTTGGTAGGTAACCTGAAAGTAACCTGAAACTAAAATCCGGTTACCGTTCAAACTAACGGTAAAAACCACATTTTGCCTTAGAAAAACAGGTAACCGGTTTTTCATTTTAGGTTACCACCCGGTTACCTACTGAGGTAACCTGAAAAATAGGTTACCAAAAAAGGGTTAGGTTACCTAAAAACCCGGTTAGATATAGAATTCACCCGGGTTAGGTTACCTAAAAACGCGGTTAGATATAGAATTCACCACCAATCTCGTGTCAACGGTCCTTTGAACTGCAATTGAAAAATGTATTGCAGTTTAAAGGACTGAACCGTTGCGATTAGACCACATAATCGTCCTACTTTAATATATAAGGAAATCGACAAAGTGATTATAAAAGTCATCAAGCGAATCATCAAGCGGCTCTTTCTTTCCAGATAAAGTTCTCATTCCACTTATTTCACCCGGAAACAGGTAAAAGCTGACAGCATGGGCTCATATTAAGTCATATCACTGAACTTTCCTCGAAGTTTGGCCTCTAATCGTATTTTATATTTTTTACACAGTGTCGGAGTCGTTTTCAATGAAAAATCTCGAGAAATGTTCGAAAAACCCAGTTATCAACAGATCCTAGCTACTTTATTTATCCCCACGGTAACTGTTTTCCTAGCATACAACACATATAAATATCACTTTGATCTTTCTTTTTATCCTCCGCTTAATTAAACTTCTATCAAGAGCGTCATTTCGAAAATGTTTGCCGCGTATGCCCTTTCGATTGCGGCGTCGCCTATTCTCTCTCGCCGTCTGCGTCTCTCTCCCTCTCGCGCCGGCCCACCCACGAAGCAAACGCTAATCTACCGCAAAAACCTCCCGGGCGGCGGTTTTTTGAATTCTTTTTTAAATACTACTCTTTTTCATTATTCTAATTTCAATATAAAATTTACTTAGGCGAAATGATTATTAATTGTTACAATAAATATCCCAATCACCAGCATAAACATATTTTTTCATTATTCTCTTTCACATTTTTTCATCAGAGCCGCAAATTTTCCATTATTCCACCTCAATTATAGATCAGAATGAAATTCGAAATGAGTTACATTATCTCTACCTCTCTATTTCTTTCTCTCTCCGTCAATCTTGCACTCTTCTTCTACTTCTTCCCTTCCTTTCCTCTCTATCTCTCCCCCACCCAACCTTCCTCTTCTTCCAGCATCCTCCCCTATTACCTCCATCCTCTCTTTATCACTGCAGCACTCTCTCTATCACTGCACATCTCTCTCTCTCTCTCTCTCTCTCTCTCGCTCGCTCTCTCTCTCTCACTGCACATCTCTCTCTCTCTCTCGCTCCTTCTATCTCTCTCTCACTCTACATCTCTCATATGTAACTCTTCATTTTCTCTCTCTCTCTCTCTCGCTCTCTCTCTCTATCGATGTGATTACTTAAGCCTTCCAGCCCCCCCCCCCCCATGACCTCTACCACTACCCCAGATGCGATGGACCAATCCCCAGCCCACAGTGGATCCGCCAAACTACCATGGAATGCCATGGGCTGCATACAACTCGTCTATCACAAGAACGCACTAGGTAGGAGACAATATATATGTCAGGGCTAGATGTGCTGAAATAGAATCTTCTCATGGAACATGAACGTGGTGAGAACTGAAGGACCCATCATATCTCATTACTCTTATTTCGGAAATAACGGCTGAATAGCCAGAAAAGTCCGCAAAAACAAAAACTATAGAACTCGGCCTGTTCCGAAGCAAGAAAAAAATGATTGTAAACCTTGGAAGGGATTCCTGCTGTAGAATAGTCTTACGTTACTGTTCCACTGTCAGATTGTCTCAGAACTACCCCATCCAATTCAGGTAAAGATGGCGAGATTACCAAAAATCAGAGTAAAAACGGTGATAGGTGAGCAATTCGCCTCATTTCCCCAACTATATTCACCCCCTCAAGGACGAGCGTATTGACCTCTCTAACCATATACCAGTAAAGCTGTCCGAATAGTCTTAAAAACTCGAAAAACGGACTACTTTTTTGCTGAAAACGGTAGAATTTCTCTAATTTTGATGCGAAATCATCAATTTACACGTGTTTGAAGCTAAAAACAGACTATTTGTTGTCGCTTAGTCGGACCTCACTGGTGTTTGTCTCTAACATCTCCCTTTTGGTGTTTCCGATTCAATCACATGGTTCAGCATCAAAAATACACGAATTTCGGGGAAAAAGCCAGTTTCTGGAGATTTTATGACTATTCGTTACTCATTTACACCATTTTCAGGCAAGGACGAGCGACTGGACCTCTCTGACATCTCCCTGTTGGTGGGTCAGATGATGTTCGCCTATGGGGACCATTCCCTGCCAGACGAGGACAGCAAACAGTTCGTCATGCACACCGTCAGAATACAGTTGCAGAACATGCTGTTGGAGTGCAGCGGAAAGAGGAGCGATATGTGAGTTTTACATGATTTCATGAGTTTAAAACAGAAAAAAAAATCGATAATTGCCCATTACCCGATGTTTTTTGGCCAAAAACAATCAACAGAACATGCTGCTGGAGTGCAGCAGAAAGCGGAGCGAATGTGAATTTTGCGTCAATATTTACCAAGTCAAATACGGGAAATCGATATTTGCCCATAACTAACGAATATATTGGTTGCTAGAGCAAATAGGTTGCTGGAGTGTAGTGGAAAGCGGAGCGATGTGTAAGTTATGATATTGATTTTCCCGAGACAGGAAAGTAGATAGTTTCCCATGAACGGACCTTTCTTGGCCGAAATTAACGGACAGGACATACGACTGAGTTTTAGTGGGAACACCTGAGTTTGACGTCAACTTTTCAAAAGTAATGAAAAACACATGGGATGTGTGGTATTTAGATAGCCGACAAATTTAGTATAAACAGAATAGAGCTTCCGATTAAACAACTGGTATACCGCAGAAGTGCTTTTGTAGCGAGTTAGCAAATCATTACCAGTCAAATTATAATCAATATTTTTCAGCCAGGAAATCACCTACGCCAATGTGATCATCCATCTACTGCAACGTTGTCCGGTGCGCCTGAGACGACTAGTTAGATACCTGATGGTAGGTTCTATTCTCTAGAAACTTTCACTCAATTTGTCACGTAAACCTAGCCGACTTTACAAGTAATCGCGTATTTCGGTAATTTAACCCTGTTGGTAACCGGTTTTCGGACTTTCCATGAGAAACCAGGAACTGAAATCCGGTTACCGTTGAAGTAGGGATTTCATGAGAATTTAGCGAAACTAGCGTCATATTTCCATACTGCAGTAAAGTTGTCTAAATTGCTCAAGAAATGCCGAAATTGGGGAAAATTTGCCAATTTTGAAGAAAAATAATCGATTTTTACATATTTCTATTGAAAAACGTATGTTTTTGTAGGCGGTTGAGCGAAAGACGAGTGACATCGACCGAGTGGTTCCCAAGGGATCTCATGAGAAGGGCGACTACCTCCTAAATGATCTCCGCGACCCGGCACCCAGTTCCGTCATCTGTTTTAGGAGAAGGTGAGAGATATGACCTAATCTCTGTTGTAGTTTGAACTCGATACAAGCCATAAAACTACAAACACAGCAGGATCGGGCAACAAAATAACCCGCACCCAGTTCGGTCATCTCTTGTGGGAAGAGGTGGCTGATATGGGGAATGATAGATTCTCAGTGGTAGTTCGCACATGCCATTTCTACAAGAGATCAAACTACAAACACAGTAGGAATAACATACACTGTATATGCTCGGGTTGCGAAGAGCCACCCCTATATGTTCATACTCCACTAACCGAATTGACGTAACTGACATGTTTGTAGTTTGATCGCAGAGCTACTACTCGTCACTCGGAAACTCATGATTTTTATCGTTCCATCCGATCAAACTACAGAACTCTTTCCATTTGATCTACCTCCCTTCCAGTTGTCCCCTGATCTACGGTATAATGCGACAGTACATGACGGACGCACAGATGGAATTCTTCACCGCCAGAATGGAACCAGCTTCCGATACATTGCACTACAGGTATGGTCCCCGCCATCCATACGTAGACCCGTACAATACGTATTTGAGTTTTTTGATGCGTAATCGAAACATGAACTGTTTAGTCTGTTTCCCTCTCACGGATACTCCTGAAGTATGGATACAATTTTGCAGGCCGTTTTAACCATTTGAATGTTATGGTAAAAGTTAGCAGTTTTCTAGTGTTCGGAAATATCTCCAACGAGATTGAAGTTTGCGTTACAAGACGGTCATTGAAGGGTACATATATGTACTGTAGAAGTCTATGTACGAATTACGTGGACTAAGGACCCCTAACGGCAACTGATTTTTCACCAAACTGAACCATGTTTTTTTATAGGATAGTTAGTAAACAACCAAACTATGATACTACGATACCACCACTGCTAACCACACATATAACTCACAAAAAGACGTGAAAATGCCTTTATTCCGCTGAATCATCACTATTCCATCCCCTACTTTGCCAGAATGAAGGACCCCCTTCGGCGACGTCGCCACGTGCTATCGGACGACGACTGGGAACATTACAAGGCAGCCAAACGAGTCTCATTCTGCAGTCGATCGGGGAGAAAGTACGTTATTATACACTTTTCAGGCCATTTTGGCCCTGATGGGGTAGATTAGGGTGGTCGCGGGCCAACTTGGCCCGTGAAGGCAGAGAGTACGTTTTCAGATTAAAATTTTAGGGGCTGTTAGACCTTAATACCTTAAAACCCTATGGTCGATATCAGGAAGTACGCTCTTTGATGAGAAAGCTAGGGCCCTAATGGAGTGAAACTGGGTAGCTTAGGGCGGTTTTCCGGCCCCTAATAAGACTGTAGTCGTTGATCGGTCAGACAGGAAGTACGTACTTATATCAGGGTATTGGGCATCAATAGGGTAGAATGGGGCCGTGAAACCTCACTTATTTAATAGGAAAATGGAACACGTTGTAAAAGAAAAATTTATGATATCGCAACTCAATTTGAAATTCCGAACAAAAGTTGATTTCAGGTCCGCTTTTCGAGCTCACAAATTCCACGAGCTGCTCATGTTTCCCCCACTACAAACCGATCTCATCTTCATTCTCGACTTTCTGGGCAAGGAGATACTTCGCGAGGTTAGTTATACTGTCAGTCAATTGCACAGTCACGTGAAACATGTTGCACACAGCAGAACTCAGAAACGTGCAATAACAAAGTGCACGATGTCTCATTAGAATGCTGACTTTACATGAATATTCAGTTTACCTCTAGTATACACGTGACAGCTTGCGCATTCCGTTCAGCTCGGTTTCCCGGTGAATTCTATATGTAACCGATTTCGGTAACCTTTTTTCCGGTTACTTCGATAGGTAACCGGTCGGTTACCGAAACTGTAAAACCGGTCGGTTACCGAAACTGCAAAACCGGTTATCTGTTTTTCCAACGCAAAATGTGGTTTTTACCGTCAATTTGTACGAGAACCGGATTTTAGTTTTAGGTTATCTACCGGTTACCTGTGACGTAACCTAAAAAAGGGTTACCAAAAACCGGTTAGGTTACCTAAAAACCCGGTTAGTTGTAGGATTGGCCCGGTTTCCCCATTCACGAGGATTGTCACTCCTCAGCGTAAGCCAAAAACTGAGTGAACATAAGCGTTAAAACCGCCCAATTGACGTGTTTTAGCCAGAAATATATCCTATACGCCCGTTTACCAACTCCATTCAGATGGTGTTCTACGCTTCGGAGCTGCGCGAGGTGGAGCGTCGCACCGACGTTGTCCTCCGCCCGCTGGAATTCTATCCCCAACTGGGCACCGTCTGTGACGCGATGGCACGCAGGTGGGACGAGAAGACGAATCTCGAAAGGAAGCCCATCTATGAAGCCATCACGAGGACCGAGTACGAACAGGGACTAGCTGCGATGATGGACGCAGAACAGAGCGGTAGGTCAAAAGTTCGTCTTCCAGAGATAATACTTTAGCCCCCTGCCCACCTTTTTTGTTTTATTCAGTTCAAACACGACGAACTGAATGATTCCATGGTTCTTCTGGAGACAGTAGAGTTAGCATATGGATTACTCAAGCTTATCGTCTTTCAGACAGGTCCAAACAAGACGCATTTCTTGATAATTTTGAGATTTCAACTATAGGATTTGTCAAACCGTTGTGGACACCGTACCATCGATTATGTATGGGACGGGGTTTGGCGAGCGGCCAGTTTGTCTGCGTATCATTGATCTACACACTCTCTCAACTGCTGGCAGATAATCAACGACCGTTCGCCCCGCATCGCTCAATCAATCGAACCCTCTGCTGTCTTTATGGGGAAAATGGCGACTATAGTTACTGTCACTTCTCGACTACTAAAGCGCAACTGATTCAGGTATAATTCTGGAGGGGAAGAGTTTCCGTATCCTGCCGTCCCTCGGCCATTCCATGGACCCGATCAAGACCGAGAGCGAACTATCCCAGATTGAAAAGAGCCGGAAACAGCAGCAGGAATTCCACAGATTTTACGGTGAGTGCCATTCTTTTTATACGAACAGAGAAAAACCCTATTGTCTCGGATTTCTCCCAAAACAAAGCGAGAAACTGACGTGAACGCACAGTCGTGCTCAATTTCCGTATCTGGTTGTTCGCTCATCCTCTTCCAGGGGGAATCACATGGTGATCAATCATCTTTCATCCAGATTCGCGTTCATTCTTAGACTAAAACTAAATGACGGTTCATTTATACATGATATTCGTAATATGCATTGTTTATTGATTGGTCTATACGGATAGGTAGTTTCACACCCGTCATATCATATATGGTCATGAGCTCAATCTATCCCCCTTTCCAGCCCCTCTCGATCGAAAATCCCGTAGTGGTGTCATCGGCGGTGACATCAAGACGCTCCGTTTCCCGCTGACTTCTCATTCCGTCGACACGGAAGTCGCCTTCGCCCCCATCGCCCGGATGCTAAACGGCACTCAGGAGGTACAATCTTTCACTTTTCTGTTCATCCAAACACCAGTCTGACTAAGCCACAAAAATTAGTTACGCAAACCAGTGAAAATTTATGATTAAAAGTACCGATTGTCTTTTTGTTCGGCGAAAAAGTAGTCAGTTTTTCAATTTTTTTCGACTTTCCGGACAACTTTACTGGGGTATGTGTTCATCATGATGTTGATTCTTGTGTCATCTTGCTCTAATTCAGTTGTTTTTTACTTTTTTCCTGTTTTCTCTATGCACATGCTTGCATGTAAATAAACAAATCAATCAGGTCAACGACGCCGATCTATACGATATCGATCGCGAGGTGCGGAGACAACAGGAATACCGGCCGATGCCCGAGGGCCCCTTCGGCAGCCATGCTGCGTAGGACGGTACGATAAGTGTGGTCTTTTGGTTATTTCTTCGAATTCTCGCATCGAGTATTAGTATCAATGCAATTGTTATGCGTGAAACAACGTTCATGTAATTTGAATCTGATTTTAAACTGATAAGATGACAAGTGTTCAAACTACACGAATTTAGCACCACTATGTTTAGGCTTTTCGTGCTGAATTTGATCATAACAGAAAGAAGTGTAGTATATATATTGTCTGCTAATTTCATGGAATCAAAGTGGTTGTTTTTCGTATTCGTTAGTGTCATTCCGGCCTATTGTCATGCTAAGCTTTTGTCATATGAAATTGCTTATATCTCACAATATTTTGGGCTTTATCGTGAAACATTAATTTTTCCGGGTTCCATAGAGTTGTCATATGCAATACCCTCTCAAATAACTGGTACCCATCATATGTGTTCTAAACTACCGTTGTTGACTTTTGTATTTGAACGAAGTTTTTCATGGTCCACTTATTGATTTTCCCACAAATTGATGGAATGAAGTTTCTCAGTCGGCGATACTTTGAATCAGAGCATTTTTTTCGACGAGTTACGAAAAGGTCAGAATGTAGGTAGAGATCGCATTGCGAATAGACGCAGAGAAGTAACTGCACTACGAATAGTTCACGTAGGAATGATACAGACTATACCCATGGCGAATTCCCTCGAGAACCGGGTCCTTCCCGAACCGAACCGGTCACTCGAGAACCGAACGGAAGGAACCGACCGAGCCGACATTCCAAACCGGCCGGTTCTCCAGTGGAAGGTGGTTTGAACCGGTCCGACATTAATCATGATTTAAACAAACAAGACGTATACAAGGTAAAATGAGTGGATCCCCACTCATTTTACCTTGTATACCATCTGGTTCAGTCGGTTCGGTTCTCCAGTGACCGGTTCGCGGTTCGGTTCGGGAAAAACCCGGTTCTCCTGTGAATTGGCCCCATTAATTAGAGAGTAGCATCTGATTACGGCTACACTTTCGAACAACCGTAGGTAGGAAGAGAGAAGGTCACGTGTTATCGATACTAATCGATAAATCTGAAGTCAATGCAACAAGAAATCATTCAGTCATCTCAGTTTTACCCGACATAGGTGGTAAACTGTGTTGCCACCGCATTAGATTAGATTTTTCGCCGAAACATGCATCTCACACAACCGCACACTCTCTCACTCGCACTTTGCATCCTCTTAATGTTTCTAAAACGAGAAACTTTGATGTAACACGTGAACCTACACGTGAACGGTGAACGTCATGCCTTTCATGAACCCCAAACGTGTATCTCTACTCACGTGATCCACAGAGTATTACACGTGAAAATCGTAAAACTGCACGTGACCAACCTGTAGTACATCTCCGTCTGTGGGAATTCTGAGCCCCAGGTGCTGAATCTCACTACACACACGTGAAACACATGTAAATGCACGTTAACCCCCTCTTCACGAATGCTCACGTGAACTGCACGTGACCCACCTGTAGTACATCTCCGTTTGTGGGAATTCAAATCCCCAGAAGCTGAGTTTATCTCCCTCCACTAGTCACAAGTAAAAGTCAAGTCACATCACACGTGAAACACGTGACCTCACGTAAAACGTGAACCATCTTCCCACCTGTAATACATCTCCGTTTGTGGAAAGTCAAAGTCCCAGGCGCTGAGTTGAGATCCGGTTCGAACCACATCGGCCGCACACAATACCTTCTGGTAGACACAGCTGCCAGCACGGTGCACCGACAGAATGAACTGGTTCGCCTGAAACAAATCACTATTTTACCGATATTGATTCAAGTAAAACGTGAATATCCTGATGACTGATGTAGAACAAACCAATTGTAAAATTGTAACCAGACAAGCTTGTACAAATCGATATCACAGATGTCGGTGGTCAAATATCGTGAAGTGTGTGCAACATGGTTACTGATTGGACAATACGAGTAAAGATTAAAGATAGCTAATTATTTTTGATTTTTCTATTTTTCTAGCTCGACATCGGTCAGAACACGACTGTAACCAAACAAATTCTCCAACAACCAACCGGTATCACGTCCACCTTGTGTTCCACCATCCCCGGACGCAGACTGAATTTACAGAAACCGCCGCGGAAGTCCCGCCCCATCGAGCCGCAGCCCATTCCGCCACACGGAACACCTAGAAATGAATATCTCAACCACATTTCCCTAAATTCATACTGTAGAAGTCCACGTGGAAATGGAAAGGACTATAACTTATCAACCAACCATAAAATGGTTTGTGTCTCAATGGCTGAAACGTGTTGATGAACAGTTTCTCCTTGTCGAACGTGTGCTTCATCCAGTACAGGAAGTAGCGACGCACGAAGGGCAGCGCGTCGTAGATCTGCAAAAACAAATATCGATTAATAGTGTAATAATATTATAATTGCTGACTTCTGTGAGCGGCATTCGCTCCATGAGACCCGATTTTTTCCCAAGTTTTGAGTGCCGATGTTTCAAGTTTTCAGAAAATTATAATCTTTTGAAGTTCCGACTACACTACAAGTCTACAGGTCGGCACTTAGTTTTCAAGAGTGAATCAGCGAAACCTTCAACACAAATTAATTGCAAGCTGATTTCTAAACTTAACAACCATACACATATACGATCAGAACAACCACCGCTACCGTAACCCTTTTTCTAAACAAAGACCGTTTCCCTAGTGTTTGTAGGTTGATCTGGTTCCGATTTTGTGAAATGTTTTGAGGTCAACCTACATACTGCAATTTGATCACTCCCCATACCTGTTTAGCAGTGGGTCTATTGAATGGGACCCGTTTATCGGTGGGTCTTCTGTCCCCGCGGGCCCGCCAACCCGGTCCCCGCAAAACTGTCGGCAGCCACATCGGAGGATCCTGAACGAAATACCAGTAAACGCCCTTTTTATGTTCAATACAATACAATACAAAATTTGTTTTTTCTCCGTACCACTGGGTGGCCTGTGAATACAGTTCAGTTGAAGTGGCCCGAATCGCCAGAACCACTCTATTAAAGACGATTATGTTTGACCGATCCCGTGTCAACGGTCCTTTAAACTGCAATTGAAGAATGTATTGCAGTTTAAAGGACTGAAGCGTTGCGATTGGACCACATAATCGTCCTTCTTTAACGGGCTCTCTTTCTGCCCATATCGGGAGAATCGATCTACTTTCGATACAAAATCATGAGTTTTCACGGATATCGATAGACAAATGGGTAATTTTACTGGTGTTCGGAACTGACCTCAGTGGCGGTTCCGTTGGTGGTGACGTCAGCGACAGCCGCGGCACGACGTCTCTTGCCGGTCGAGTCGGCCTTGCACATAACGAGAGGATTCTGGAAGGGAGGGAGTATTAGGGCCAAGTATTAGGTTACCGACCGGTTCGGTTACCTATCGAAGTAACCGAAAAAAAAATTATCAAAAGCCGGTTAGGTTATAGTTCACACCACGCCTACTGAGAGTCCTTCAGTAACCTTACAAACTTTCCGAAGGCTGTGGTGAAACTGAAAATGTAGTTCATGGAAAATGCTCTCGTATATGTACTCTACCTGAGAAGAAGAATGAGGTACGAACATTCTCAACTTTTCCGATCAAAATTAAGTGAGCAAAACGGCTTGGAAGTTTCGAAATCCAACTGTAGCAGTCTCAGTAGGAATGGAAAAGACTATACCAAAAAACCCGGTTACATATAGAATTAACCGAGTATTAGAGAGAGAGAGAGAGAGAGAGACAGACAGACAGAGAGAGACAGAGAGAAGGGAGGGGGGGGGGGGAGATTAGTAACATTTTCCAGGATTTTGTGGAATTTTTCGAAAATTGCACAAAATCAGCCGAATTTGTAACATTTTTCCGCTGGAGAGGAATTTACGACCCCTCTCCCCCTGAAAAGTTGCACGGTGTGCAACCTGTGGTCACCCCTGAGAGAGAGAGGGAGAGAAAAAGCGACATAGAGATACCGAAGAAGAGGAAGAGAGAGAGAGCGATAAAGAGATGAAAAGAAAGAAGAGAGAAAACATTAAAACTGTAGATCAAAAATAGTCTAGTCCAAGTCTTGAACAGTTCAAAATCCGACCGAGTATTCCAAGAGTACCCGAGCAAACTGTTTCAGAGCAATTTTGGTAAACTTGGCTTGGGCACGAAAACCAACGCAGCTTACAGGTTACATACTTGCCAGTCAAAAAAGCCACGAAACTTGAACACGTTTTTGAACTTTTCAGACCAGTTGAAGTTTTCCTGTTATTTCTAACAAAAGGGTGAGAGAAAAGAAGTTCAAGCAAACTTAGAGGAGGTTATAATAACTGAAATGTAGTCATACCCCAGTAAGGTTGTCCGAATAGTCAGAAAAATCTAAAAAGGACTACATTTTCGCCGACAAGAAGACAATCGGTCTACTTTTGATGAAAAATCATAAATTTTCACTTGTTTACATACGTAAACGGACTAATTTTTGTCGCTTAGTCAGACCTTACTAGTGTTTGAATGTAGTTCGGTCCGCACAACCATCATTGTTTAGAACTATGCTAGAAAACCATTGACATCATACTACAAACACAGCAAAACAGAACAACATGTGCCAGTTTGGAACACTCTTATTGACCAATTCGCTAAATGAACCGAGAAAAAAAAACTACCAAAATCGCCAAAAAACACCGATTTTTGAACTTCTTAGACCTTGCGGTCAAAGTTGCCATGGCACAGACCGCGCATTTCAAGCGACTGTGTCAGAATACACATACACCAGTAAGGTCCGACTGAGCGACAAAAAGTAATCCGTTTTTAGATGTAAACACGTGAAAATTAAGGATTTTCCATCAAAGGTGGACCGATTTTCATCTTTTTTGGCTAAAAAGTAGTCCGGTTTTCGAACTTTTCTGACTATTCGGACAACCTTGCTGGTGTATTAGAATACAATAGTAGTCCTTCAATAAAAAAAGTCTCCGAGTCACTAAAGGCCCAGAATCACATATTGGACCAGGTGAGGTTTTTAGCAGTAAAAGTCACTATTGTTTTAAAGTTAGGGTAGTTCATTATCCCTATTTCAAAGAAAACGAGTGATTTAATGAAACATCCAACGAAATCGCCCTACGTTGATATTAAACAGTGTTTTGAAGACTACAAACTACAATTCTAGGAAATACATCTTGAAAGAAAGTGACACAAAATGAACTGCATTCATATATTCTTAAGCGAATTTCACACTACACTCTGCACACAAATGATTTCCAGTTATTTTTCAAATTATTCCAAGTTATTCGGCCGCATTTGTCGCTCTGGCCGTTTAAAGAAGGACGATTATGTGCTCCAATCGCAACGCTTCAGTCCTTCAAACTGCAATACATTTTTCAATTGCAGTTTAAAGGACCGTTGACACGGGATTGGTCCACGTAATCGTCCTTCTTTAAGGCAGTAAATCTCGCACAACAAAGTCCTTAGCAGTGTATTCCATTTGACTGCAAAGTCGGTAGAAACTAAACTTTAAATCTGTTTCAACGAATGAGAGGAAAAACTAAAACAAAGAAGTAATTCTATTCTGGAACTAGTCAGACATTCTCGATGTATGTCGATGACTCATCAAAGATGATAAGTGACAATGGAATGATAACACCACTAAAACACACGTGAAAAACACGTGAAAGTCACGTGAAGCATAGATCAAGTACCAATAAAGTAAAAACGCTTGAATAAACACATTTTTTGTTAGTTCTCTCTTTCAACGATACATTCAGTTATTTATAAGGTGAACTAGCATCATCAATATTGCCTACTTTGCATGAATTTATTCGTTTCCAATGGGCACTTGAAAAGCTTGCATACACTTCCATCAAAAAACTGTAAATATGTACACACTATGCACAATATTATTGTACGTGGAAAAGTGGTTGTCAAACATTGAAAGTGGTTGATGGCTGTTCAATGGTGAAAGCAGCTGTCACCAAGCTGCATCGCACCAAACTACAAAGAATAATAAAGATTGCGCACAGCAAAAATCCATATCCACAGTATGATATTCTCTTTCTCTAGGGCAACAACTATGGAGTATAGATCAGTATGAGAATTACTTTTATCTTCCGACGAATTAGTCTTAGAATTACGAATTTCCCTCCATAGTAATGCCAGCGATAAAGAAGCACCTATATTATACTAGAAGTAAATTGAATAGACACGTAAACTTAGCTTTCTAATGAGGAAACGTGCACTTTGTGACTTTGTCATTGCACGGTTCTGAGTTCTGCTGTGTTTAACTTGTTTCACGTGACTGTGCAATTGCCTAGCCAAGTTTGGCACTTCTAATCTCAATACTACTCCATCTCACAAAAATAATGTCAACAACCCCTCTGAGATAAGTGACTAAAACTACAATCTTTGCTCGTGACCTTTCAGACTATAATACTATAATCGAAAATAGAGAATAAAACAGAAAAATGTAAATGGCAGATTTGCGTTTGCCTACAATTCTGTTCTGAAAACAGTTTTCGGATGAAAACCCGGATAGTAACTGAAGTTCGTCTGATCTACACAATAAAAGATCGATATAGATTCTTTGGTTTTTCTTTCTGCGTCATTCAAAACTGTGAGCAGGTGAGATGCATACAACAGTAAGGTCTGACTAAGCGACAAAAATTAGTCCGTTTTCGTATGTAAACAAGTGAAAATTTATGATTTTTCATCAAAAGTAGACAGATTATCTTCTTTTCGGCGGAAAAGTAGTCCGTTTTTCAATTTTTTCTGACTATTCGGACAACTTTACTGGGGTATGATTTCGATCGTTGATATCAATGTGAATGTGAGCTACACATAATGTTTCTATTCCTATTAGCTATGTCAAAATCGGAGAAAAACTATGCTTTGACAAACGTAAAATTGAAAGTTGTAATGACAATTATAACTTAAAGTATTAAAACTTTCCTTTACATGGTGTGAGAATGCCCAAAACCAACTATTCAAGTTAGATTTATTGTAGTTTATAGTTTAGAGAGCAAAGAAATCAGCTGAGCGGTCGCATAAACCAAACATCTGAGAGTGAAAACGAAAAATCAATAGAGTCGCGCTTTTCACGCTTTTCTTGCATGCATAGTGCACATGTTGGGGGATCGGGTCAATATTGATCTACTGAGAGAGAGAGAGAGATAGAGAAAGAGAGAAAGAGAAAGAGAGATAGAGAAAGCTAGAGAGAGAGAGAGAGAGAGAGATAGAGAAAGCTAGAGAGAGAGAGAGAGAGAGAGAGAGAGAGAGAGAGAGAGAGAGAGAAAGAGAGATAGAGAAAGCTAGAGAGAGAGAGAGAGAGAGAGAGAGAGAGAGAGAGAGAGAGAGAGAGAGAGAGAGAGAGAGAGAGAGAGATATGTGAAGACAGAGAGAGAGAGCGGTGTTTAGAGTGGGAGAGATAGAGAGATGGAAAGAGAGAGAGAGATAATAAGAGGAAGTGAGGATAGGGAGAGGAGACAGAAAGGGGTGAGAAAGCAAGACATAGAATAATAATGACTTTTGACCTACCACTGGCTGTAATGGTGGTTGTATGCGGGCCCCGACTGGTAGGCAAGTATTCTGGAAATCAAGCGTATAAAAATTGAAAATTCGAGAAAAAATATATATTTAAGCATTAAAGCGAAAAAAAAAACCCATTTCAGTATGTGTGTGTGAAATGTGTCTCAAAGTTTTTTGTTTTTGGATGAAATGGCGTCATTTGTATTAAAGAAGGACGATTATGTGGACCAATCCCGTGTCAACGGTCCTTTAAACTGCAATTGAAAAATGTATTGCAGTTTAAAGGACTGAGGCGTTCGGATTGGACCACATAATCGACCTTCTTTAAAAACAGTACATACCATGTATCTACGTATCCGGCGTCTCATTTTGATTGAATTTGGTACCGGTAAAACTACTAGGAATACAGGATTGTCAGCCAAATACGTGTGACTAAATAATCTAAGTGAACAGGCTCCGCCCCCTTGATGACCAGCTGTCAATTACGAGACTTTGTTGCCAGATCCCCAACAAAACCATATATAATCTTCAAGAAAACTGTTGTTCAGTGGAGCCAAAAAGTCAGGTTTGCATATTATAGAATGAAAAACCCATATGTTGCTTATATAATGCAATTTGGCCACAATCAAACCCATGTTTTCCCATAAGAATGCGAAAAGTTAGAAGACTATGTTGCCAGCAGCCCATTATAAGACAGTCCTGATATCTGATGGAGAAAAAAAACGTTCTATTCCCAACCTATACCACCTGTATGAATACAAACATTATACAAAAAAGAGCGCCAGTTCAAACTACAACCCGACATTGACAAACTTTACAGGCCTTCGTCACACTGCCGCCAGATTAGTACCAGCTAACCAAGCTTCAAGTAGAATATAGTCTGTTTCACGCACTTATGAACCTCTACAGTAATCTGCGCAAACTTCCAGGTTCTCTTAGGTAGTTTGATGTTTTTCGAATGACTTAAAACTTTGCTATTGTGTTTTCTACCTTCACTCCTACAAACTCTGAAAGTTTGAGATAAAATTAATATATTATTCATTAGCAATCGCCTTCTGAACATTTTACAGTTTACTGTAGAAGGTCATTGATTGATGAAACGAACTATACTACATAACTATCGATTTTTTCTCTCGAAAGTCCTTGCAGTTCCTTAACGTAATTTGCGAATTTACAGCCCAAAAACCAGGCTTGATTTATACTCAAATATAAGCATGTATGACTCTTGCTTTTGTGTGGTTGCAACAATTGTTAGAAGTCCTCTGAAAAACCGTTGTAACTCTAAATACCGGACTCGCCAATTTCGCAACTTAAAATACCGGGGTCAGCCAGATGTCGCCTGTACTGTTTGAAATTCATAAGGAGATGCAGGCTAAATTGACACCAGTATTCAAGCCGGTACCAGAAATAAGTCATTCGAAATTAAAAGTGATTAAAGTAAAAGTCATTTAAAAGTAAAAGTCATTAATTCACTTTTAGTCAGGATTTGAAAAATACGAAAATTTTCCAAAACTTTATTTCTAATTCTCAACTGTTTCTGTACTTATTGACTTTTACTTTTAAATGAGTTTAACTTTAATGACTTTCAATTTCGAATGATTTATTCTGGTTGCCATTCAAGCCTGCATCTTCTCCGCTATTTTTAGCTGCCAGCGTTTTCACAGTGCAGACATACACCAGTAAGGTCTGACTAAGTGACAAAAAGGAAGCCGTTTTCAGGTGTAAACACGTGAAAATGTAGAAATTTTCATCAAAGGTAGACCGACTTCCATCTTTTCGGCTGAAAAGTAGTCCGTTTTTCGAATTTTTCTGACTATTCGGACAACCTTGCTGGTGTATGAGTGCAGAGAACCCTCTCTTCTCCAAATGGCGCCACCCGTCTACTTTTATCTCCTAGTACCAGCCGCGCTTAACTATGCACACATATCAGTACATACACGGAAATATTATAGATAAGATAACAATATATTTTGCTTTTTATCATAAAATCGAATGAATAATCGATCCGAGACCGAATTGGTTCAGAGTACAACAGAGGTAGATTCACAACGGGACCAAAAGCTTAAAAATGTAAAAGGTCATACATACATCTTTCTTTAACTTTCCCATAAACTTTCTCCATTTAATATTAGATTAGTTGAATATAGACCAAATTCCAACTTAATTAACACAATCTACAAACGCAACAAAGTACAGGCCAATTCTACAGCTAACCGGGTTTTTAGGTAACCTAACCCTTTTTTGGTAACCTTTTTTCCGGTTACCTTGGTGGATAACCTGGAAGTAACCTGAACTAAAATCCGTTTACCGTTTAAAATAGCGGTAAAAACCACATTTTGCGTTAGAAAAACAGGTAACCGGCTTTTCATTTCAGGTTACCAACCGGTTACTTACCAAGGTAACCTCAAAAATAGGTTACCAAAAAAGGGTTAGGTTACCCAAAAACCCGGTTACATATAGAATCCACCCAAAGTACAAGGTATACCGCTTCAAGATTCAGCCTTTCCAAAAAACCAAGCCTAATAGGGGGATAGGAGGTTAAGTACTACCTAGTTTATGATAAGTTCATTTTTACTACTCACAACTTTAAAAAAACTATTACAATCAATAACCCGTGAATTCGCTACAATCCCAGTAAAATTTTCAAGCCACCAAAGTTTCAACAAATTATTGAAATCAATGAAAGAGACGATAAAATAAAAGGATAGTGTACCATTCACAATTAACCAAAACATCAAAAAAACTCCACATTTATTCAAAAATATCACATAAAACCTAGCTCGTGCAGAAATGGTAAAAGGGAGCCATACAATAAATAGTATTAAAAAAGCGAATATTAGATACAAACCTCATACTCATATCACAACTTATTATAACAACCGCGATGCCAATACATACAGTATACTTTTATATTTGAATAGATTTAGATTTATAGTAATGCATCCCATGTCCCCCTAAAACAACTAGTTACTTTGTATTCTCATTCTCAGAAGTAAAAATACAACTAGGTTTACTAGTTCTTGTAAATAAAAAAGACAACAAGAATCAAGTTGGATGCAGAGAAAGTGAAGTAATTATACAATCCATAATCCTGCAACCAAGAACAGAAATATGATCTACCACTAGTTTTCGTGCATCAATCAATACACATGAAAACCACTATACGGCCACTCAGCTTCGAACAATCAACTGACATTCATACTTTCGCACTAAAACCTTAAAACATCATTAGACACTTCAAAAAACAACCATGTCACACAATTATGAAATGAAAACTAGTTCCAATTTCTTTACATCTGGAACTCGCCACTTTTGTAAACAGAAGTAAATTAAATTAAGATGAATGATATGATAGACAACGGAGAATCGATAAATTCAATCGATAGTGATTTGGTATAGGAAAACGCAACAACATCACGTAGGGTACAACAATAGAGCTAAGAGAAAACAAACATCGGAACATCCTGCCTCCGATCACATTAGGCCACGCCCACAACCGATGACGTCATCAGATACCGGGAATTTGATCTACCGTACCCTCGATGGTACGGGCGGCCCCGTTCAATTGGAAGGCGGCACGGGCACGCATTCGCAACTGAAATAAAAAGGATGAACATCGCATAGAAACAGAGAGAGAGAGAGAGAGAGAGAGAGAGAGAGAGAGAGGGTGAGAGAGAGAAAGATAGAGAGAGAGGACGAGAGAGAGGGAGAGAGAGAGAAAAAGAAAGAGATAGTTTGAGAGACAGGAAGATAAAAAGACTCACCGCCTGTCCCTGATTCTTCCTGGTGACCACGACTAGCTGAGTGATTTGATCCGCGCCCATTGGCGCCAACGAGGCGCCACTTGGCGGCTGCAACTCCACCTCATAGGCCTGAAAAGCTGTAGTCAACAGCAGATCTTACTGAACATATGCATTCCTCTCTTAGAATTTCTCATTCCAGCAAAGAAAACACCAAGTCATAGATGACTTTTGGAAAAGTCAGGCAAACAGTATTCCTTCTGAGTACGTATGTTAGATGATCCCGGGACCTTCATCCCATCCTGCGTCTCTCGCTCTGCCTCACTATTACTCGTCTATCACATCTCGCCGACATGTAAGAGCAGGTAAATAGCGTATGTTTGAGGAGACGCAGGATGGGATTAAGGTGCCGGCATCTTCTAGCATACGTACTCTGGTCAATGCTTTTCAGCAACTACACCTAGACACACGCTCAACATGCCCCACTCTTATGACTATTACTATTAACCAGAAGTCACTCAGAACTACAATATGCCCTCCCACCCGATTGCAGATCAAATACCTTGCCGAATACCTAACAAACAAATAACAATAAACACCATATCTTGGTAACCGCCGCCGAGAACGCGAACTACGTGACTACTGCTTTTACACAGCAGCAACTCAGAACTACAGTAAGTCCGTAATACACGGCACGACTATTACTACCATACCACAGCACTAATTCATAGCTACAGTACCCCTGCCAAACAATACCTTGGTAACCGCCGCCGAGAACGCGGACTACGTGACTACTGCTTTTACACAGCAGCAACTCAGAACTACAGTAAGTCCGTAATACAAGGCACGACTATTACTACCATACCACAGCACTAATTCATAGCTACAGTACCCCTGCCAAACAATACCTTGGTAACCACCGCCGAGAACGCGGACTACGTGACTATTGAGTATTGCTTTTCACGCATCAGTAACTCACAACCATAGCATGACCCCCTCCCTTTTACGAATATTCTGCTTGACACAGAAGAAAATCAGAACTACAGAACCCCCGTACCTTGGTAACGGCCGCCGAGAAGGCGAACTGTGTGACCGTCTGCGGGTTGTTGTTGGTGATGTTCAGTCGAAGTACTGCCTTCTCCCCCGACCAGCCCTTCTCGACACTCAACTGGGCCTCGATGCCTCCGGCGTTTAGAGCAATGACGGCTGGTGCGGCACTGAAAATAGACAAAATTAGAGATAGTATATAGTTTCTGCTCAGACATTTCCTAGCCAATTGGCCAGCCACCTTTGTAGCCTCCTCGGTGAGAGAGACGCAGAGGTCTCAGCCAGTCTGCGGCCTCGTTGACCTGCATGCTCTCTCGCTTTGGTAGCTGGCCAATGGCAGAAAATTTGCGCTAATCGTTCTGAGCGCCATTCCCACTGAGACTTTGGCAGCCTGTCAACCAAATTTATACGGCAACTATACTGCAGAAAACAGTAGTTCCGACACTCCCTAGTACTGGTGGAATATTACAATCGGAACAGTTGACAGCCGGTCATCATCAAGATTGATGAATAACGATGTACGTACTTGCAGGAAATTTATCAGCCAATAAATAGTTGCCATTCAATACACCGATATGAAATAACTGAGGATGTCTGAAAACTGGTGGTGAGTACCAACATTGGTACAAACGGCCCGGAGGTACGACTCATTAAACCCTAGCAGCAGCTTTACCAAGGCCCAATATAACGTCATGTGCACGGGCACAGTAATAAATTCTTTGACGTGTTTACACGTTTCGTTTTACAGGATAAACGTGATAGATCTTGTAAATCAATAAATCAATACTGACGGCTTGTTCTCCTGCTGGACAGCAGCTGGTCCAGCTCCCCCGCCCAGACCACCCAAGAAGTCGAAAGTATCCGCCGAACTCTGCTGTGGCATCGGGTTCGACCCAGACACACCGCCCATGGCTGAAAAAACGAGAACTAGAAAAACTACTAAAAACATGCCCAATTCAAACAATCCAAACGAATTGATGCTTTATAGTTTGTTCCACCCACTTATAACCCTCTACAGTAATCTGATCAAATTTCCAGGTTAAAGTTTGGTATATTTGCGTTTCTGGGTTCTTTTCAAGTTTCGGTAGTATCTTCTGCACATTTACTTCTACAAACTCTGAAAGTTTGAAACCAAAATAAGGAACCATTCATTAGAAAAACCTTTTTAAATATATCTGACGGATTACTGTAGAAGGACATCGATCGGTGAAACGGACTATACAGCTTTTATTGTGTGAAAAGCCAGTTTGTGTAATATAGACTGTTTACCGCAGAATTCTGTGAAACTTACTAGTTCTCCGTGAAACAAATTTCAATGAGTTCAAAACAACTGTGAAAAAGTCGAAAAAAATATCGACTGTCCGTAGAGTCGGGAAACTTTCCGTTCAAACACTCCACATACTATTCGGACCGTTATAATAAACTTTATATTATTATTATTATTATGATCATTATTATTGACAAGAGCATGCTACCAACCTCCCAGCAGGTCCCCGGTTGTCTGTTGAGCTGCACCAGTTGCACCAGCTGAGACACCCATCAGGTCGAAAAGGTTGTTGGAAGTACTCTAAACGGACAAATAATTATTTTGATTCAATGTGATGTGACCTTAACGATCAGCTTCAGCTTGTGTTTTCATGCAACAGTAAGTCAAGTAAAACAAAAAATAGCATAGGCAAAAGGACCATACACCAGTAAAGTTGTCCGAATAGTCAGAAAAATTCGAAAAACGGAGCTGAGAACGGTAGAATTTCTCTGATTTAGGTGCGAAATCATCAATTTTCACGTGTTTGAAGCTAAAAACGGACTAGTTTTCGTCGCTTAGTCGGACCTTACTGGTGTTTGAAAAGGACGCTTGTTGAGGGGGATCAAGCCTATGACCTAGTGTAGGTGCTAACCACTTGACCGCTCTTTTGTCTTTTTTCGACAAATTACCTACTATTTTGTATGGACACAGTTGATTATGAACTGACAACCCCTACTTTTCCACAATAATTATTCAACTATCAACTCAGAGCCCCTGACTTCCGCCGATATAGTTTGCAAAAAGGCAACTTCTTGAGAGGGATCGATCCCGTGAGCAAAACGACAACTGTTTAGAGTGTTAGACACTAGCCCAACCAATCTCTGACGTCATTACTAACCGTGGGCGGGGCGGCGCCAGTTGATGACGTCACATCGGCGTCTCCGAAGCCGACCAGAAGATCCACATTAGAGGCGGGGGCTTGAGCCTAAAAATCAACACAATCAAATTCCGATGATAATTCACAATCACATTTTTGCACTGTGTTTTCATTTGTTCTTCAAAATAATTGATACTATGTGGAGATACAACCTACACCTACAACTTCAGACTACAACTCAGATTTAGTCATCCCCCCTACAACCCGGACAACTACACCATATCAAACATATCAAACTACACCAAACTGATTGAACTACAAACATCTCACATTTGTCCTACACATATCAACCACCGCTATAAACTACAACGGTCAACTCCACCAACCGGACTACAAACTACATTTTGTACTTGTTCACCAACCGGGTTCGATGCCTCGCCGGTGAGTGGTTGTTCCTGCTCCAGAAGTGCGCCCTCGTCCATCGGGGCCGCGGCGGCATTCAACGAGTTGTGCGTGATCACCGGCATACGCTCCAGCAGACCGTATCTGAACAGAGGTGTTATTCTCAGGGCATACCCTAAATGCTCAGCGTTTTGAGAAAAACCCCCCTGTTTTTGGTCCGAAGATTTGGGCAAACCCCCCCCCCCCCCCCTCAAAAATTGTCTGATTTAGCGATTTTCTAAATTAAGGGCAAAACCCCCTCATAATGGCTGAGGGGGAGGGCAAAACCCCCCTGTTTGAAAAAGTCACAACTCTGAGGCATTTAGGGTATGTCTCAGGGGAACTTATTGGTAGCGTGCCGAAAAATTCGGACGAATCTCTAAGGCCGCATTCATACTTTTTACGTCGGCGTTCAACGCCGGCGTCAATAGTGAAGAAAACATACGTATTGATTGGCTCCGGCGTTAACGTCAATAAAATCAATGCGTATGTTTTCTTCACATTAACGCCGGCGTTGAACGCCGACGTAAAAAGTATGAAAGCGGCCTAAGACGATTTCCACCCAATTTTGTAGCGGCCTTGACGAAAAAGTGTGCAAGTGAGAGAGACGCAGACTGTCTTACCCTGTCCGCGGTCTCATTCACCTCAAACTCGCCTTTGCAGCTGGCCAACCACATAAAATTGGGGCAAATGTTTCCAACTGGACTTGGGCAGCGTGTCCATAAAATATCTAGACTGTTTTTTCAAACTGTTATTTTTTCCAACAACAAATCATCAAGCGCCTGTTACCCATATTAGGACTCTACAGGACTCTATGATGAGGATACTGTGGATGACCCGGCCAATTCACTGGAGAACCGGGTCCTTTCCGAACCGAACCGCGAACCAGTCACTGGAGAACCGAACCAAACCGACAAAGCCGCTATCCGGAGCCGACCGGTTCTCAAGTGAATGCTTCGAACCGGACCGGGATTCACTCATTACGACTTGTTGGTTTAATTCATGATTAATGTTGGTTCGGTTCGAAGCATTCACTTGAGAACCGGTCGGTTTGATAGTCGGTTCGGTTCGGTTCTCCAGTGACCCGTTTGCGGTTCGGTTCGGGAAGGACCTGGTTCTCCAGTGAATTCGCCGGGTCACCCGCCTCCTAACCAGGCACTTGAAATATACACTCTATTTGCGGGACCTCCATCTTACTTCCACTCACATCAGATCTCCCTGTTTCAGTAGTCTATTGAACACCCCAACCTTGGTTGTATGATGGTTACCGGCCTTCACGGTTACTTCCTTACCAAAAAAGATTGGGTCACCTAAAAACTCACTTCAGATCTCCCTGTTGCAGGAGTCGATTGAACCACTAAAACTAGGTTTTCCGACTTTGGGTTACTTAAAATACCTCACCGAAAGATTACCTAACCGAAAAGAATTAGATTACCTAAAAACTCGGTTACTTTGCTAATCGACTCACTTCAGATCTCCCTGTTGCAGCAGTCGATTGAACTCGACGGATCGTTGTTGCAGCTCGAGATGGAGATGAGCCTGGTTGGCGCCCACCAGAGCACACACACGCTCCACACATGTGCCGAATCTGGAATGGGGAGGACATTAAATTCAAGTTTTAGTCCATGTTTCACGGTCGATAACGATATTATGTCTTTCTTGTGAATGGGTTGTAAATATAAAGTCAATAACCGGATGCACGAAGCATGTCGAATCTGGGAACTAGTAAGATGAGACCAGTGCAAAAAGGAGCCATTTAAAGAAGTAAAATTTCTTGATTTCCATTTAAAGACGTGAAATTTGTTGAATTTCAATTAAAAATAGCCAATTCTTGTTTGATTCTAGCGGAAAAGCCAGTTTTCCCCTCTTTTTTCTAATCAGACAACTGGTGTACATTTACAATATAATAATATTGTCGTACGTATTTATACATCATCCCACCTTGTGGCCAGTTTGGCGAGCGCGGTGACCGCATAGCATTTGGTGGCCAATGACGTCATGACTGAGGGCAGCACCTGCTCGAACAGTGTAACCACATCCGACTCCTCCACCTGCAAAAATGGACAAACTAACAATTAAATAAACAGAATTAGGTTGAATGAAATCAAGTTAACTAGGATAAAGTTGATGCATGAATTATTGAATGAATTTAAAGTAATAAATACTATCCATGAGACTATATTGACTAAGTTTGAAACGTAATTTGTTTTTTTTGGTAACCGTATTTACGGTTGCCGTCTCTAAATATGTGTGGTTGAGCCCTACAAGGTTGCAATTGACATGAAGGTTCGCGTTCTCTAACCTCTAGTAATGTTGTCCGAACAGCCCCATACTAGAGGCTCTCATCCTCTTATCAACATTAGCACACAAGATCCACCAGTGTATCATTTATGAATCAGCTCAGCAGACCGATCAATCAGTGATCAAAGATCATAGATCACCATCTGAACCCACCGCCACACTATCGGCGTCCGTAGGTTGCAGCAGCAGATCTCCGAATTCACCCATTGTCCAGAAGGCCACCTGTAACAATAATTAGCCTTCTTTAAAAACATTTTAGGCCGCATTCATACTTTTTACGTCGACGTTTAACGTCGGCGCATTTTCATGCGTATTGATTCAGGACGGCGTTAACGCCAACCAAATCAATACGCATGAAGTTTTCTTTACTATTAACGCTAGCCTTGAACGCAAACACCAGTAAGGTCTGACTGAGCGACAAAAATTAGTCCGTTTTCGTAAGTGAAAATTTATGATTTTTTCATCAAAAGTAGATATTTTTTTCTGACTATTCGGACAACTTTACTGGGGTATGGTTAAACGTCGACGTAAAAAGTATGCACGCGGCCTTGGTCTATCTGCGTTTATTCAGTATGCATCGTGCTTTTCAGGCCCGCGAGGCAGCACATTTCCTTTTAGTAGCTAATAGTCGACTTTTCTTCTAGAAAGCATTATAGCGAGAGAATTATAGATATTTTGATATTTCTGAGAGAGTGGATCAAAAGCCTCACCTGGAGCAGCGGCTGTGCATTGAAAGGGTTGTTCTGCACGGCAGCGTATCGGCAGCGTAATTAATTTTCACCTTCCAATTTCCAATGAGAGAGTAGATCAAAACGCTCACCTGCAGCAACGGCTGTGCGTTGAAGGAGTCATTCTGGACGGCTCGGAACAGTTTGACCGCGGCGTATTGTTGCAGGCCGGAATGGGAGGAAATCAGTTGGATCATACACGAAACCACCTCTTCCGGTACGTAGTTACCGGCCTGAAAATTGGACGATGTGGTATTTGAAAAGCAGGTTTAAACCGTGTTTTCCACTTTGTTTGTTTTCTTATTGTTCTGCTGTTCTTATGTGATGTAATGTAATGTATATTGTAATAAGTTATATGTTTTAGAAACTGTGGTATATAGAATAGTGGCTGTAATTGGTATGCTACTAACAAATGTGGTAGAGAACGATTCAATCAACCGAACTACAACACAGCATGAAACTTACGATGCTCAGGTATCAGTAACATCGTTGGACCGCGAAAATCCCAAAAAAGGGCTTTCTTGCCGCCGAAGTCAGGAAAATCGAGTTGTTTAGAATGAAAATCATAGGGTTTGGCAAATTTCCGTTCAAACGTAGTCACTCCTAACCATACAGCAGCAAGGTTGTCGGAATAGTCAGAAAAATTCAAAAAACAGTCTACTTTTTAGCCGAAAATATAAAAATCAGTCTACTTTTTAGCCGAAAAGATAAAAATCAGTTTACTAAATTCTCATGTGTTTACATCAAGAAACGGTTTACTTTTTGTCGCTTAGTCAGACCTGACTGGTGTATACTCCTAACAGTTGCTCGTCCACAACATCAAACTACAATTGCAACAAGAGCGGTGACCTTTGACCTACCAATCTGAGCACAGTGATCATCGAGTCCAGATGCCATTCGTGGTTGGGCGAAAAGCGTTCGGTGGCCACGTACATCTTCGACGCACACTCCGACTGTAGATCAAACAAATTAATCAATACATATGTAAAATAACTTCAATTACGAATAAATATAGTTCTAAACATACTTTTACTTTGGTCACGTTACCTGAATAGCATAAAAGTTGAAAGAATCGGGCTCCTTTACCATGACAACTGGAAGTATTGAAGCATTTCTAATGGCTAAACATTTAAAAAAGTTTTTTTGTATGACTAAACCATACATTGATACATTTTCTGAAAGCCTTCAAAACGTACCTTGAACTCGGGGTCGGCCGTTTCCAGGAAAATGAGAATCTCCTTCGTCATATTCGTGATGTTCGTCTTGTTGATCAGAGCAAAACAGAGCTCCATGGCGCGCCTGGAATGAAGAGCATACTGTAGGCATCTAGTCTCTAGTCTACGACTACGTAAGGTGTGAAACGGACTATTATTGACACAGTTTTCGAACATTCATGCTAAATTCATGCTAGTGATAAACCGTTAAAAGTATGCTGCAGTTGTATGTCGCGTTGGCTTTCCAATCCACACGGTGAAGCCCTCAAGTCACTTTCTCATTAGAAAACTGTCATAAAAAAGTACTGTAAAAGTATACGGTAAGACCTCCACCCACTTCTTGAGCGACATCATAATCCCTGGGTAATTTTCTTTCGACTAAAAAAAATTGACAGTACACTGTACGTTTCTACGCACAGATGAAACAAACAATGAATCCCAACCCACTTCTAATCTACACGACACCGGGAGGTATATTGTAGATATCTACAAATGTCAGAAAGCGACTATATAAAAACGTCTCACTCCTTAATCAATAAATTGAGTCACTTTTTTCCCTTAAAACTTTTTTAAGAAAATATGTGAGTATACTGTAAATTTCAACCCACTTCCTAATGGATACATCGGGGTCCTTGAGACAGTCGACCACCGTGGTTCTGTGTCGCTGAACTGCCTGATAATTAATCGATACCGTCTTCAGAAGGGTATTCAATGCCACGTAGCGAATGTTCTTGTCCGGGTTCAACAGGAAACGACCCAGAATATTCACGGCTAGGACGCGGAGGCCGCTGTAATCAAAAACATAAGTATCGATTGTTTATAATTGGAGAATTCAGAGAACTACCTCAGATTGATTGACTTCCATGGAATTTTTTAGGTTCAAAATTCCAAAGAAACTACTCCTAATCAAATACGAGATACAGCCGCTATGTTGGAAAATCATAGCTGCATAGCTTCAGCAGAAAACCATGGTAGTTTCACACCAATCCTCTCGAATCGAAATCTTCACAGCAAGAGATAGTGTGCATGACCGTGACCGTAATCCGCAACAAACGACAAAACTAAGTTGTATAGCATACCTCTCGTTCTTATATTGAGTTCCAGCTTAGAAATAGTAAACATGCTTCTTTTCTATAATATCGATTCAAGTTATCGATTTTTACTTGGAATTCTAGAAACCGTACCTCTCGCTCTTGATTTCCATGATGGTGAGCACTGTCTCGTAGAGAATGGCATTTCCCACATTCTTCGCAGTCTCAGTGTTGGTGGCTACCTGGAATCAGATATCAGATCAATCAATACTCAAAAGTAGATACATTAATATTGAGAGCACTATCACTATTGAGTCTGAGTAGCATTTGGTGATGGAAAGGTGTTTCAGAGACATTCTCGCGCTTCAAACATAAAAACGTTTTGCATGACCAAACAAAATGTTGAGAAAATATATCTGAACTGCAAAACTTTATTGCATCGAAACTTCGAAACAAGTTTGATCCACGGAATTCCCCCGATTTTGCAAGAAGTATACCGGGCCAATTCTACAACTAACCAGGTTTTTAGGTAACCTAACCCTTTTTCGGTAACCTCTTTTTCAGGTTACCTTGGCAGGTAACCTGGAAGTAACCTAAAACTAAAATCCGGTTACCGTTCAAACTAACGGTGAAAACCACATTTTGCGTTAGAAAAACAGGTAACCGGTTTTTCATTTTAGGTTACCAACCGGTTACCTACTGAGGTAACCTGAAAAAGAGGTTACCAAAAAAGGCTTAGGTTACCTAAAAACCCGGTTAGATATAGTAAAACCGAGACTGGTACTAGATAGAATATGTGAAAACTATACCTGTGCGAGAATGTCGTTCATTTCCTCCGTTGCCTTCGGATCATCCTTGCCGAGAACACGCAACAGACGCAGCAGTTTCACCTGAAATACAATAACTAACTGTCATTTCTTTTTTCGTTATTATTATTAATAATAACATAATGTTCAAAACAACGAAAGAACTGCAAAAAAAGAGAAAGATAAGTAATACAACTCTGAGAGCAACACCAAAATCGTCTTGAATCAGGGTCGAAACGATTTTGAGTGACACCTTTCACTGAGCACATATTTTCATAATAACATCCGAAAAGTCTTAATGACAACAAATATTTTTGTTTTAAATAAATATAACAATAAGTAATACAGACCAAGTTACTCAACTTCGTGCTTGAATGTTCAGGCACGCACCTCGCTAAACTATCTGGGATAGCCTAACAAACGTAAGGGAGAGTGAAAAGTACCATTTTGACGCCAACAACACCTTCACACAACATTCAATGCTACTAAAGTTTGGAGCGACATTTGTATGATGACGTCATTTTATTATTCATTATTGATTTATCAATTACCTGTAGGAATGGGTCACTGATGCCGGTCACATCGTGTTCCGGCGAGTATCCACTCATCAGAAGATTCTTCAGAATACGTACCAGATTCGGGACCAGCTGCAAATGGGGTCAAGGATCATTCAATATCGGTTAACTCGAACACATTGATTTGAATACAAAAAAATAACTATTAACGAACTACTTTTATTGACAATTAACGCATGATAAATATTTAAAATAGCCAATCTGCCTTCTTGCGAAACTTTTATCAGGTTGTATGAGTAGGTACTCTGAAATCAGAAACTGGTTAACAGGTTAGTTATGTGGTACGCAGTCTAAGTAAGGGTTGGGGCTAAAAAGGCCTTGAGTAACCGCGGAAAAACAAAGTTACATTTTGAACTGGCCCGAGACAAAAAATACCTTCTTGAAGTGGTTGAGCACATCGGGACTTCGCTCGCACATCTCCGTTACCAGTGTGGTGGCTCCCATTAGGACACCTATGAAAAATCGATAATTCCCCAAACTTTTAGAAACACAGAAATATTGTTGCACAAACTACGTCAGAATTGATTTTTCTCCTACAAATGGCGAGCTTGGCCTGAAATCACGTACGGAAACCTTTTTGTTTGAATATATGACCTTAGCTTTCTGGTACTCCAATTTCGCCAATCTTTCTGAACTTTTTCAATTTCAACTGAGATAAAACCTAATTTGACCTACCGTGATTCTTCTCGCTGAGCAGAGATCGCGTGCATGGAATGAAAACCTCCATAAGCTCAGGGACCTTCTTCACTATCCGGAAGGCACAAAGGGCCGCCTGGAAACCAAATAAGTTGTTTGTTGTTAATGTTTAAACTTGAGTTATATGTTGTAGCTTAATGCATTTGAGCTTAATCGTCACCCACTCCTATACGTATACTTTTCCCTAATTATTGCCGGTCGGTAGTTGTATAGTTTATGTAGTTTGGTGCCCTTTTGGGCAACCAGAATAACTCATTCAGAAATAAAACTCATTAAAATATATCTCATTACGAAACAAATCTCATTAAGTATATATTCGTTGAGAAAAGCATAAATCAACTTCCTTCTTTTTTGGTCTTTTGAAATCCTGACTAAAAATAGGTTAATGAGTTTTAATTCTCAATGAGTTTTATTTTTGAATGAGTTTTTCCTGGTGTCTCTTCCATCGCGGTGGTGATGTTCAATAGAAATCGGAGAATTTCTTCTCTTCCATCGCGGTCTGTTTAACGAAGGACGATTATGTGGTCCAATCGCCACGCTTCAGTCCTTTAAACTGCAACACGTTTTTCAATTGCAGTTTAAAGGACCGTTGACACGTGATTGGTCCACATAATCATCCTACTTTAACTGTGTGCCAAAGAAAGAACGATTGGGAGAACTATAACCCAACTACCAAACTGACCAGTCTGAAATTTATAAATTCATTTCTTCTATTGCTACTCATTTTGACGATCTAAAAAGATAGTTTGCTTTGATTCAAAAATATATATTTTGTAATGTTCTGAATGAATAAATTATAATGATCCCACCTTCTTCTTCGTATAAGTATTGCTCTGTTTGATGATCCTCTCCACTTCGTTGGCCAGATCTCTACACATTTCAGAGAGACCAAATTCACCCATTCGTCAAGTTTTCCTATTTTTATTGTTATTCAGCCAAGCGTCCCAAAAATGCCCTATTTCTTCTTTGTTTCTTTGTATGTATAATAATATAATTACGTCCCCGCTATATTATATTATATTTGTATATTCGTACCCACCTTCTTCTTCGTATAAGTATTGCTCTGTTTGATGATCCTCTCCACTTCGTTGGCCAAATCTCTGCACATTTCTGCCGAACAGATCGAGCCGAGGGTACAGAGAGCCAGTCCGGCCACGAACTGGGTTGACGCGTTTAGGTCACTGGAAAGTTTTTGTTTAACAGTAACTCAAAAACAGAGCCAGACTATTTTAAAATAACAGACTTTACATACTTAAATACTTTGAATGTGTAAAATAGACCGCAGATAACTGGGTTATTCAGGTCACTGGAAAAACGAGTAACTAAAAAGCGGGATATTGTGCATTTGCTGTGATTACCACATGAAGGTTGGATTTCACTAAACCGTGAGAGAAAATGCCTCACAACACTTTAAATTCACCAGTAAGCGACCATTCTACGAAAAAGACAGGGTTTCTTCATTGAATTATACTAAAAAAAGCAATTTTAAATATTGCCGTTTTCTCTTTTATTATTTACATTTGTACTGCATATTTTGTTTGCGTATGCTATCACTTTCAAACATCACGTTGTAGCTCATTTTTCGTTCTGAATCATGTGTTTTGCTTGTTATGCATCTTTAACCATTTGCGTGATAAATACATTCATTTAGATCGGAGAACAAGCCCAAAAACCAATATAACATAAAAACCAACTTTTTGAGTGAATTGGTGACAAGAAGGTGTACTTCACTGCGTTCATCTAGCAGCAACATGGCCCCCAGGTAGCCAATTCTCTTGTCCGTGAAACGCGGCTGAGCCACCAACTTCATGCATTCCATCTGGAAAAAATCGTCGGTAAGAAACGTTTGCCATAAAACTTCACGTCAACTTCACGTTAATCCTAACATTGTTCCTTTGCACTCTGAACCTTTGCTCTCCCTCGTTCAAAAAGCACATGAAGCAAGAAGTTGAGAGAACACCATGTGATACATTAGTTCTATTCTATTCTATTCATGTACGTACTATGTGTCGAGTAAATGAATGTGTTAAATGAATATTGAAATATTGAAGAAGCGTTTTTCATCAAAATACATAGTTCTTCGTGGTGACAATTCATCTGCCGTCAAACACCCTTAAGGTTCGACTAAGCGACAAAAAGTAGTCCGTTTTCAGATTGGAAAACATGAAAATTCAGGATTTTCCATCAAAAGTAGACCGATTTACTGCTTTTCAGTAGAAAAGTAGTCCATTTTTCAAATTTTTCTGACTATTCGGACAACCTTGCTGGTGGTATGTCTGCCGTCATTATCTGCCGCAAAAAAAACACTTTAAGAGAATGCATTTGAATAAGACTTCCACTGTTTTTTTTTGTTAATCCTGTGAGATTGGCCCAAATTGTTCACTGTGTGATTTGTTTTGTCCGTATTGTCATACTGTTTACTTTTCATCTACTGTGATGACCGAATGATGTTTGATTTCTGACACTTTTTTCCGCTTTTGAGTGTTTGTATCCTACTGTCATTTTATGTTTCTCCTCTTGTATATCACATGCTTGCATGTAAATAAATAAATCAATCAATTCGCTCTAACAACAGTTATACACGCGCTCTTGTTTTCTGAGTTTAGGCAGTAGAAAGAGCACGAAATAGATCAGAAGAATCACGCTCATTTTTGGATTTAATGAAAATGAACCCTACTTAGTATTTAATCATTACGCAAAGGGTACTGTAGCCGTCCACATATAAATTACAAGACTATACCTGTCCAAAGTGAGCCGGATATCCGAGCATATGAATGTAGAGCAGTTTGGCGATATTGCGACACTTCCACGGAGAATCATCTTCTCGGAAGTTTTCTCTGCAGAGAAGTATATTATAATCCAGTATAATAAGTGAAAAAGAGAAGTATTTCCCTACGGAAACTGGGCAAATTTGGTCCATATTGCCCAAAACTGAGAAGAAATCGGTAAACGTGGCTTGAACCGTTCCCGTTCGGCACACTTGGACAGATAACTGTTTTAAATAAAAGCGAGCACACCGAGACGAAGCTCGAAAATATTCATATACCAGTAAAGTTGTCCGGATAGTCAGAAAAATCGAAAATCGAACTAATTTTTTCGCCGGAAAGAAGAAAATCGGTCTACCTTTGATGAAAAATCATAAATTTTTACGTGTTGACATCTGGAAACGGACTACTTCTCGTCGCTCAGTCAGACCTTACTGGCATATGAAAATATTCCCAAATCAGTAATAAGCAGACAATGACAAAACCTCTAAAATTTCGGACCCGGGTCATGTGCGTGTATGATAACAAGTAACAAACATACCCCAGTAATGTTGTCCGAAAATCCAGAGAATAAATTGAAAAAAAAGGGCTACTTTTACGCAGAGAGCAACAAAAACAGCCTATTTTTAATGCAATAATCAATAATTTTCCCGTTTTCAACTGTAAAACCGGCATACGTAAAAAAAAGGTTCATATCAGATCGAGAAAAGTGCAACACCAAAAAGTGAGTATGTGTAACTAAAAATGCGTACTTTTAGTTAGCACTCATGGTTTCTCAGACTAAGCATACGTGAAATAGTTCCGAATCGGGGCGAATAAAGTGAGCATGAGCAGCCCCGAAAACACAAATTGATAGTAGTTTTGCCTAAAATCGTCAACAATTACCCCAAAAAGTGATCATGGCACAATCGGAAACGGGCAAAAGTGAGCATCGGCCGATATCAGAATACGGGGGGTATTTTACGTATGAGACTAAGGTGGCCCCAAAAGTGACTATGCGTCGATCGAAGTCTGGCAAAAGTCAGCATCGAGATCGGGGGTATTTTATGTATGAAAACCGGACTACTTGTAAACTAACCTGATATTGGCGCTTTCCCTGTCGACGACCGCGCGTTCTTCCGCGGCGGTTCGCGCCGCGCGCACCTGCCGAATCAGATCACGAAGTCGCATCGGAGTACCCAGGGTACTGTAATGGAGATCAAATCATACTCTAGCAGTAGGAAAACTTGACCACCCCACCGGATAAATTCGAAACTAGTTCCATTTTTTGTGGAACATGAGCAAAGTTGAATAGTTGTCGAAGCAAACGCACAAAATTTAACGTAGTGCAATTTTAGAAATGAGATTATTCTTTCAAAGCGCAGTTTTAGGATAGTGATGTGTGTAATTCAGGTGAATTCTATATCTAACCGGGTTTTTAGGTAACCCAACCCTTTTTGGTAACCTATTTTTAAGTTTACCTCAGTAGGTAACCGCTTGGTAACCTAAAATGAAAAACCGGTAACCTGTTTTTCTAAGGCAAAATGTGGTTTTTACCGTTAGTTTGAACGGTAACCGGATTTTAGTTTCAGGTTACTTCCCGGTTACCTACCAAGGTAACCTGAAAAATGGGTTACCAAAAAAGGGTTAGGTTACCTAAAAACCCGGTTAGTTGTAGAATTGGCCTGTAATTCACTGCAGAGATCGATAGTTTACGACTTAAAACTTTTAATAAGTATTGTTCGTCTTTCCTCTCAAAATTGTCCATTTCCTTCTGGATTGTTCTCTTTTAATGATATATTCGTTTTATTCAAAATAAAAATCGGTAGTGACTCACCGTCCCAGCCGTGATTTGACCTCATCGATTTTTTCAATGGCGAGTTCCACTGCTGTGGCCATTTTCGGGTTCTACTAGTTACGATTCGAACGACCCAGCTGAAAGAAAAACATTTCAGAAACTATACTTTAGTTAGTTTTCAAAAAAAAATGATGATAAATCGAGACAGCTGTTTTCTGTTGCTGACAGGAAGATCAAGCAGATAACACGACAAAACAGGACTAGGTAAAGGAGAACGTAGGAGGTTGGTTAAATATGTTGACGTTCACAGGTTCACACACATTAGTAAAAGTAGGTAAGAGGAAGGGGGTAGGTGAAAACACAGAAGAAACTTGACGCATATACAGGAGAACATGATGGGAAAAGAGAGATAGGAAAGAACATGTTACCTAAAACGGAATACATCACCTCTTCAACAAGCAAAAAACAGTACAGCTTAGACGTAAACCGAGCCCCTAGTAAATAACGTTCGTTCTGCTACTCTACCTATAGTTTACAACTTTTGGTTGGGAGAACGAACGAGAATATCATAACTCGATAATATGCCAATGTGCCATAGCAGCATACAATAAACGCATGAGTGGATTCGTCATTCCACGCTGTCAAAAACTGTACATATCAGCAAGTTATGAGAGTTAAGGTCTACACCGCTCAACTAATACCCAACGTGAGCACCTGATTAAGTGACACAAGACATACAAACTGTATTTTAATAGCTAGAAATATGAATAAAACATGAAGCAAAACCCGAAATCTGAGTGTTTTTAAAAGTTATTGATCGAAACTGCCAAATCCGCAAAGTGGCGTCGGTGTCACGTCAAACCAGCTGGCGCCCACCGTACCCCAAAATGAAAGTTCACGATTTTCAAATTTCAAAAGGAAATAACGCGATAATTCACTTCATTCGGGAGCTTATATCTAGTGAAAAAGGTTGCGGAGTTTCTCTAGACATGAATAGAACACAGATATTTCGATTCTGCATCTTTTTAGACGCAGGAAATTGCTCGAAAGTTCTTGCTGTGTACACGGAGGAAATCTACACAAATTCCAAGTTTCTTACCAGATTGAACCGTATCGATGACGGTAGAAATGTATGTTCCAGTTAACTCATGCCCTTCCCCACTACAACAACAGCACTAGCACAGCAAACCCCAGATTTACAGTAACCCTCGACCGGACCAGCTGTCAGGATTAGGCTTTCAAAGTTTTCATTGAAACATCTGTAAATCGTGAGTAACTTGTTATTCTTCCGCACAAAACTCATATAGCGATCGATATAAGTTTTGCTGAACATTGAAGACAGGACAAAATATTATCAACATTTCATTAATACATCCTTTACAAAATCATGAGTGGCAGTAACTCTATGGCAGATAGACTACTAGAAAAACTAACACAATATACAAAACCTATTATTAAAATTCTAACATACACACCGGTTATAATATGTGACTCGTTCTAGATAGGGAAAAAGCTGAGATTGGATATAATTATTTACAGGAATGTATTTACAACAATCTAATTTACAAGCAGAATAGTTGTTTTCTATCGAATCGGGTCGATGCTTGGTCCAATGCTTCTGAATGCGCGTCCATCGTGCGGTGCTTGAATTTGGGCGGAGCCAAATTTCCGCTCTTGATCCAGTCGCCCAGTTCTGCGTACATGACTTCACGCTCCTATAACAAATTCCGTTAGCTAATATACCAAGAAAATACGTAGTTACGAAATCAACTCAGCCAGCAAAAGTGGTTCAAAGCAAATACACCACACGCATTCCGACTAATTGTTAAGATCTCCATTTCCTCCATAGGGCTTCCCTATTCCTAGTCTATGTTGATCATCAATTGTTAATCGAGTACAACATTTTGAGTGTTTGAGTTCTGGAAAATTTCGAGCAAACATTTCGAGCAATTTCGAGAAATTTTCATAACCAGTGCAACTGTTGATGAAATCAGGGTAGTTCAAAATGATGATTTGAAAGAGAGGCGGGTGATTTCATAGAGTATCCAACAAAGTCGCCCTACGTTTGCCAAAGGGAAATACCTACCTTCGCATTCTCCTTCTGGTCGTACCATCGAGACATCCAGAAACCGGCCAGCCGAATATTCTTGAAGATTAAAGGACCGGTCGGTATCTGAACAAAAATCGGGTATAGTCACGGTCATTTCTATATGCACAGGTGGAGCGGTCATTCAAACACGTCATGTTGTGCGGTTACATTCAAAACGTTCGCATTGCTCATGAAAAGCAGGCAACCAATAGTCTAATCCCATCATTTTTCTGGAAATTGAGCCAAGTATTCCATTTTCACATCATCTACAAAGTAATAAAAGTGAATCTCGGTATAATGTTAGTTAATTGCAGTCCCGTGAAACATGTCAAACACAGCAGAACTCAGAAACGTGCAATAACAGAGTGCACGATGCCTCATTAGATTGCTAACTATGCGTTGATACTCAATTTACTTCTAGTATACCTGTAGCGGCTGCTTGCTCATGCCCCCGTAGGTGACCATGCATCCATTGTGCCCCAGGGCATTCGCCAGAAACATCGTCGATCGACCACCCACGCAGTTAAGGGCCAGACGCACGTTCTTCACCTCGTGTCTGAATCAAACAGAGTGTTTGTTGGTTGCTCCAGTGAATCGACCCGTTTTCATTGAAAACTGTTTAAAAAACGTGGCTCTCAATGAATTATTGTGAACCAAAGTCGCCCCAAGCCCCCATGTGTGGCTGCACACATGGGTGACCAGAAAGTTTTCCGATATATGGTCAGTACGACCCCCCCCCCCTGAAAAGTTGCAATTTGTCAAAAACCTGTCTTATTTTGCCGAATTTTCTGGGAACTTATCGAAAATTGCAAAAATCCGTCGTATTTTGAACCTTTTCTGCCCCTTCAAAGCATTTACGACCCCTCTCCCCCTGAAAATTTGCACGGTGTGCAACCTGTGGTCACCCCTGGCTGCACACTTGTCATCATATCATTACAATACAAATACCTAATAAGCAATTTTTGTGCTGGTAGTTTTCTGGACTACAAAGTACAACTCCGTTTTACGGCTACCAATACCGAAATGTGTCTACTCGAGACATACTAGCACCTCCAAATTCATACTGTACGACGTATGTCGCCCTATACCGCTATGTAGTTTGATCCCGTTGCGTTTCCATCGGAATTGGAAGGCTATGACGTTTATCGAGATCAAACTACTCAGAAATTGTCACCCCCTATACCTGTACTTCTTGATCAGCTTCTCTTCGGTCTTTTCGCCAAAATCACGAAACTTTGTCCATTTTTATGAAAATTGAATCCTTTCTGTCAAATAGTCACATCTTACTGGAATATGACTATACCTGTACTTCTTGATCAGCTCCTCTTCGGTGATGACCAAATCGCCGCCCAAAACCGTCAACTGCTCCACCAGACTCTCCATGTCCTCCCGTTTTCGGACTATGTTCACCGACTTCAGACCGCGAGCACGACATATCTGAATATTATGAAATGAAACAAACCATTTGCGCATTTCCAAAGAGAGTGGTATGGCTTATACTCATTCCACTTCGTATGCCATAAAAAATGTTACAAACTGGAATTTCGTTCAAATCTGGTGGTTCACCGTTGTTACTAATCATCTAGTCCGATTTACGGTGTATCGAGTACTATTGAAACTGAGGTAGAGTGGGGTACCAGTTTCAAAACAATACGGATGCTTGAATCCACTCTGAACACCATGTTGGAAGATGACACATTATACACCGCCAAGATGTCTCATGAGATAGAGGGTCACGAACAAGTTCAAGTTACAAATAGGGGTCGCGAGTGGAAAATTGACTTTCATACCTAAAGACAGCGCGCATAAGCAAAATACAGGCAAAACTTGCAGAGGGGTCGCGGCTCGAAAAAGATGGAGGGGTCGCGAGAATTCAAGACCAATATGAGACCCTTGGTGGTGCATGATTCACACGCCGTAATTTGAACCGCTTAAACAATCATCTTCTCTTTCTCCTTCATTAAGTACAACGTTACATGAGGCGGCGACTTTGTTGCCCATGAAAATTCGTTGAAAATCGGGTGTTTTATCTAGATAATCGAGCTACATAACAGGGTGGGACATTGGGTTTTCATCAGTAAAGTACGACTATTGTTGGAATCAGGGAAAAGAAAACGCGTGGTTCAACGAATCAATCAACAAAGTCGCTCTAGGTTTTACAACGTATAAAGCACGAGTATTGATTCCATGACAAATACCTGTATAACAGCCCGTCCCACAGCCGAATTCGCTCCATTCTGTATTACAGTATCCCCGGGGACCAGGTCCACGAAATCCTTCAGCATACGGTAGGCTGTAGGTGGGTTCACCTGAAATTATGAACTTTCATGCTGAACCTTTCTTTTTTCGCTCTGCCATACCCAAAAAAGTTATTTCCCAAGTTTTCGCACCGATGATTTTATATGCAATCCATTGGTATCCACATTTAAAGCACGCTTTCTAAAGAAAAGCTCGCGACCTGTGGCCCCGTATTCACCAATCCTCCGAAGGCCAAAACATCTTTCCGCGGGAGGGTAGAGAAGAGCAATAGTGTGCTAGTAAGGAGGGTCCAGAGGCGCGGACAGCTTACCGCGACATTGGTGAATACGGCCACTGTTCATATACCACAGAGTGATTATTATCGATGTTTTCTAAATAATCGATAATCGATACCTGTAGTGTTGCACTGGCCTCCGGCGGTAGTGTGTTGTCAATGGGGAATAGTTCCTCCTCCGAATGATACCCATCCGATCTCCATAGTCCGAGACCTGCCCGGGCAGGCAGAACATGGTCGCCCACGCTCAGCGACGAAACGCCGGCGCCCACCTGAAACAATCAATAGTTACAAACAGTGAACATTATTGAGTTGTAGTATGTGGTTTGATATATGTATACAAAGGTCTTTTTGAATAAGAAAGCGGTATCAAACTATAAATATAGCAACAGGTGGGTAGCACGGGATCCCAGCACCAACCTGAATCGAGAATTATGAAACCTTGGTTGAAGAAGGACGATTATGTGGTCCAATCGTAACGCTTCAGTCCTTTAAACTGCAATACATTTTTCAATTGCAGTTTGAAGGACCGATGACACGAAATTGGTCCACATAATCGTCCTGCTTTAAATAGAAACTAGGCATTGGCTTTATTATCAGCTCATGGTGGACCGCATGAGCTAGTAATAAAACTCACCCATAAATAGTCCATCTTCTACGGACCCCACCCCTCTACGGATACCGCAACGTGATATAGTTGTAATAAAGTAACACACGGCTGAAATAGTTGCCGTGAAAAACTATCATTATTAAAATAAATCGCGGTGGTAATGAAAAACACAATCGTAGAACAGCTAGTTTCGTTAATGGAAAAATCGGCCTACCTTTTCCACTCGTCCGTAACCCTCATTTCCTCCTATTGCTGGTAACTTGGGCTTCACCGGATACACCTGCAACGGAATAAGGTTACACCAGTGAAGTTGTCCGGATAGTCAGAAAAATTTGAGAAACGAACTACTTTTTCGCTGAAAAGAAGAAAGTCGGTCAACTTTTGATGGAAAAATCATTAAATTTCATGTGTTGACATCTGAAAACGGCCTACTTTTTGTCGCTCAGTCAGACCTTACTGGTGTATAAGCCAATTTCATCCGTTTTTTCATTCATAAATGCATACAGCTGTTCAAAAATGTCAGTCCAGAAAACTGTGCAGCTACAGTGCAGACAACAAACGAAGTGTGGATATTCCATACAACTACTCTACGAAACACAATATATGAATAATAACACACAACGACCAACCCCCTCGATCTGATTCAGATCTGCCGGATTGATGGGAGAGGCCAGCCATTTCACGTGGACACTTCCGGCCGGCAACTCATCCGGAAGATTTACTGTCACCAACTTCACAACCTGTTAAGAAGGTAGTTTTGTAAGAAAATACTAAACTCGCGCTTTAGAATTATGTGACTTCTGCACATCTGTTTTCGTTATGCCAAACTTCGCGTTACACCACACAAAGATGTGCAAGCGGGAGAATTCTTTCTTGGCCAATTCTACAACTAACCGGGTTTTCAGGTAACCTAACCCTTTTTTGGTAACCTTTTTTTCAGGTTACCTTAGTAGGTAACCTGAAAGTAACCTGAAACTAAAATTCGGTTACCGGTAAAACTAACGGTAAAAACCACATTTTGCGTTAGAAAAACAGGTAACCGGTTTTTCATTTTAGGTTACCATCCGGTTACCTACTGAGGTAACCTAAAAAATAGGTTACCAAAAAAAGGGTTAGGTTACCTAAAAACCCGGTTACATATAGAATTCACCAGAATTCTTTATCTATCCGTTTTTTGGTAAGATGACCGGTTTTCACAAACCTGTGAACGGTCACTGAATCGTGGTTTCTGTTTAGTTCCCGGTCCCGGTTAACTGTCAGTGAACCGGAGAAGGGATTACCAAAAACACCGGTAAGATAAAGTGGACGGGTCTTTTCTGGCGAATGCTGGATAGGGATTCTTATTTAAGTGCGTGACAATTTAGCTTGATCACTTTGGGCGAATGTCTCGCATCAAAAACTGTAAGAGTAGTTGTGCTCCAAATTTGTCTACATATAGTATCTATGGGAAAAGTATGAACTTTCTGTTAAAGTTCTTATATGAGTTATAGATTGTAGCCTAATGTAGTTGAGCTCAACCGTCACCCACTCCTTATTTATAGTAATCTGGTCAGTCAGACTAAAAAGTTAGAGATAAGACTTGAACGCACTGTAACCAGGCGAATTCTTTATTTAACCGCGTTTTTTGTTAACCGCGCCAGTTAACCGTTAACCAAAAAAATGGTTAACACTTTTGTTAACCACTTGGTAACCGCGAATTTTGCCCGGAAGACGTTACAAAAAAGGGTTACCAAAGGGTTAACAGAAAAATGGTTAAATGGTTAACTGTAAAAAAATGGTTAACTGGCAGGGTTAACGAAATTCGCGGTTCCTTGTGGAATTTGCCCTGTGACCAACCTTTTTCGGATCCCCGTACTCCTCATAGACCAGTTGTCTGGTCTCCAGACATCGTATCGTACTCCTCAGACATGACCTCCCAGTCAGATTCAACATTTCACGCTGAATCAAAACTTCATATATAACTAATCCCACGTCTAATTTCACAAAAATACCATTCTCTCGTCAAAAATGTAATCATCGATCCAGCAGCCAATCGAAAGAAAAACAGTCGATATGTCTTTCACCTTCTAACCTCTGGGGGAGCGAAGTACGAACACAGCCTTAGGAAACCAAAATATTGCGTTTAATCATTCAACCAACTGGTATTCAAATTCAAAATTGGACTGAAAATTTAAAGGCTGAACACTTGTTTCCAATCCAAGCAAATCAAACAGGGAAACTCCCAAATATAATGATCAAATACTCCGTTTACAACAAATATATTCATTTTCTTAAAGATTAGACACAGCTACAACTTTAAAACAAACCATTATCCAAGATAAGAAGCAACAAAGAGATCTACAACACAATAAAACACAACAAGGAGACGAACTTCATCAAAGACCGAAAAAGCTATCTAACGCCAGATTCATCAAAACATATTGTCTGAGGACACGAATTACTCATCTGCGTTATTTTTTGAATTTCTCAACAAAAAGAGCAAGCTAAGAAAAATAAAATTAAGTGGAATGTCTAGTCGCTATCGCTGAGATGGCGTTTTCTCTCGTTCTTGATCTTACTCGGCTTCTTGTCCACTTTTTGGTCCTCCATATCGAGGTCACTCGTAGAACTGAAATCAGAAACACATTCAGAGTGACCGGCAACAAAGATTGTAAGGGTAAGGGCTTTGGAGCACTCCGTTATAACAGAAGGAAAATAAATGTTCCACACCTCAGGAGTTTGCATTGGAAACAAAAAAAACTTCAAAACTATTCAGTACATGTACTTGTATTTCGTTCATCTAGTTAAAAAACGCCAAAACAAGTTTTGCTGCTATAAGGGTTGTTAATCGAGTTGAAAATTTCGAGTTTTCTAGTTTTTCGAGTTTCCGAAATTTCGAGTTTTTCTTAACAACCCTTGCTGCTATGTATGACGTCATCAACTAACCCATCGGTATTTCCATTCCTGGCGGCCGCCTTCTCCAATAGTTTGTCTCGCAACTTTTCCTCCTTGTCTTCCACACTCTGCTGAAAACATCTTAACGTAGTAGCACAATACTGTGTGAACTATTTGCTATCACATCCATCATATGTCGCCAGTAAACGTGAGGAGTTATAAACAAAATAAACATGTTCAAGTGACACTGAACCTGAAAACTTCGAAAGATTTTGAAGGATTTCACAGAACCCATCATTAAAACCCGCCTTGTCAACATCCTTCTCCTTTCTTTCCTTGTCCTTTGTGCTGCGACGACGATCCGAGGACCGGTCTCGTCTGTCCTGCAACAACACAAACAACAGTTACAACCAGACTGCACTTATCACATGTAAACAACACTCAGGTTTACCATGTGATTGATCGTAGATCACCAATCGAGATTCACATCATAAATATGAAAAAAGTCATTGACCAAAATGGAGTCAGTTTTCTGAAAAGTTTCGGCCACTTTACATACATAGGTCAAAAAGTCGATCAAAATTCCGATTGCGCACCTTCTTCCTATCGGATCTATCCTTGCTCCTGCTGCGACTTCTCCTCCGCTCCTTTCTGTCTCGTTCCCTCTTTCTGTCACGGGATCTCGACCTCTTGCGATCACGTGACTTGGATCGAGATCTCTTTCGATCCCTCGACTTCGAACGTTCGCGGCGGTCTCGCGAGCGAGAACGGCGGGCACGACGATCGCTGAAAACGTTCATATACACCATTAAATTAACATAGGAAATTGTAATTGACCAACACGAAATTCTTGTAACCTTTCTCTCTTTTTTTCAATATATATCACCCCACCACTTTGACATCTTCCTTCCCGAACCCCCTACTCGTAACTCTCTCTGTCTCCCTTCTCCCCCCCCCCCCTTCTCTCTGACTCTCCCCCTCTCTTGTCTCTCTCTCCAACTTACCGACTGCGACTCCTCCGTTTCGTGTCCCTCTCCCTACTGCGACTCCTCTTCTTTTCCCTACTGCGACTGCGTTTCTTCTCCTTCGACTTCGAGCGACGTCGCGATCGTTCGCGTTCCTTGTCGCGCGACCGACTTCTGCGACGGCGCGGCGACCGCGTGCGGGATCGACGAGACGCTGAGGCGGCAGCGGGAGGAGCATCTGAAATATCGAGTTTTCAATCGGACAATAATAACTTTACACAGAGAATATTCATTCATTCATCTAGGTTGAGCATGAGCATTATTTTAACAGTCTGTTGCGATCACAAAACTGATTGCAACCACGAACCAATGAGGAAAGTTTGAGAAATTCATCCAAAAGCCAAAAGTATACCCTTCATCCAACTAACCTCCGGTTTTGCCCATTCGTATAGCTTCCTCTACTTCTTCCAAGGCTTGATCGGCCGTTTTTTGTTGTGGCTTGATGATGGCAACGCGCGAGTGTTGGATTCTGAAAACAAATAACGAAATAACACAATTAGGCAAAGTTCTCATTAGTGTTCAGTGCCCTACTGAATTGTACATTGTAGACAGAGGTTTACAACCCTAGACGACGTCTAAACTTTGGTCACCCAAAATTCATGAAAAACTCCAAAAATTCAGATAATCACCCAAAAATTCGTCAAAATTGGGTGATTACCTGGATTTCGAACCAAAAAATATCATTTTGATCACCCAAAAAATTCATATTTACACCATTTTACGTTCTGTCACCCAGTATTTAGAGAGTCGTCCAAAAATTGTAAACGTCTGATTGTAGATGAGATATCTATTTGCCTAAAAGTTGAAAACTTGTATATGTTTGACACATAAATCGAATAACACTACAACAGAATTCTACAGTTTCTCTTTGAAAAATTTTATAGTCTAAAATTTAGTTCTATAATTGTAACCCACTTAAGCAGTCTCCCTTGGAACTCGATTCCACTGTTCTGCAGGGCAATGGGGACGGTGGTCTGTTGAGAGAACTCAACGTACGCGTACGCACACGGCAACGTCTCAGGGCCGGCAGCCATACGCACGTACATCACCTGGAATACAATTTATTATCTACAAAAATGTACAGTAATTAAACAATTGAACTAGGCTGTGGCCTGTGGCTGTTGTCCCGACTCCTCTGGAAGAGAAAAAACGGAACATGCTGACAATACTTCACCTTTTGAATAACCGATTACCAATCTAAGCGAACTTAACGTTGCATGAGCACAAGGATAGAACTCATCCATACATCGGCTAACTTTACTGGGAGAAATTCAAATTGTGAAATAAGGCCTCTGGGGTCGGCAAATACTCTATAGTCTCGTCCGTAACAAACCATGTCTTTTGCAGATGAAAATTTTGTCTGATATATAATTCTGTTCCATAAACAAACATCAAATCATACGAACCTCGCCAATATAGCTGTTGAAGAAATCCGACACCGTCTGTCCCTCGGTCCCTTTGGGCAGATTCCCCACGTAGACTGTTCTTCTGATCTCCTCCACCTTGGCGAGGTCCGTGTCCCCGGGCAACAACGGATACGATGGAAGGCCCAGCTGCTCAAGGGTAGGGTCCACTGTAAGCAACTGAAAAAATACACGACATTAGGTGGGGACGGCATACTTTTCAGGAAATACACAAAATATATCGCTCTCGGTGTGAAACAGTTCCATTCAAGTTGATGGGTCTACATTGGAATTTGGAATTGATACGCATACGCATCTTTGAAGATTGATCGAATTACAAAAGAGATAGCTTATTCAGATTCGAATTACGAGAAAATTGTGTCCCAGAATAAGAATTAAGTTAACACGTGCGTGTGGAATTGATACTTTTGTGGGGTGAAGCTGATTGAAACACTCTACTAAATTGACCACTTTCAGAAAAAAAGAAAAAGTAACATTGACAAGAGGATCATCCTAATTCTGCCGCAATACAAGGCTGTCCACTGCATTTTCAGTTTTCACAACAACCCAAGAAAAATCGTATTTTCTTCATCAATATAATAAAACAAACCGTTCGCCGAGACACTGACCACTGCCCGCCTAATAAGTATGTATCATGTTCTGTAATTTCAAAATAAGAACGCAAAACATATGTGAGCAACTAGAGAAAAGAGGATTTTGAAATAAAAAAAGGAAAAGAAGCGCTGGCGTCCTCTGCGGAGAGCTGAAACATGAAAACGTCAGATGGAAGATGTATTAGGTGTATTATGATCACTGCCTATTGTAACTTGTCACAGACAGAATCCCTACTTTTTGCTGCCAAATTAGACAAGGAAGTCACGATAATGTGTAGATAATCACTATAGGAATCGATCCATCGATCAATAGCCATGTTTTGCACGCTGCCGGGACCGTTGGCAGATTTGGCAGCAAAAGTAAGAACTCTGTCAGCCTCAAATACTAAACGTACCATAGAAACTCCATCAGCATCAACTTGGGTCTTGTTGCTGACGTGGGGCGGCAGTTGTCGCTGGCCGGCCATCGTTACCCCACCGCTGTTCATGAAAGTACTCTCGTCGGGAATTGTGGCTGAAAATAATTGATTCTCATGAGAAAATAGTGGAGTGGATATATCATTCATATTCGAAGCAAAAAACCAGTCCAGTTTTCTCGTTTCAAAGCTCTTTTTAGTACAATCATCATTCTCATTCTCACTCAAATTATAGCTGGATCAGACCAATGAAGACGGCTAACTGGCCACTTTTCGTAAGCTCAAAGCTCGAAGGAGAAAATCAACTCTTCTGTAAAGATCTCAATGTTTGGTAGTTATGCAGATTCATTCTGTGTGCGGCTATGTTACATATGGCTCACATACATACTCCTCAACTGTTGTAGACGGAAAAGAAAATGAACTCACGCTGAGGCCACGGAGTACAGACGACGGCCCGGTCGATGAGAACAGTATTCGTGAGATGTTGTCCAACCTCCACCGACCGATCGTCATCGTACTTGACGAAGGCCACTTTCTGAGTGGTTGACGACGTGATGTTGATGTCAGTTGGATAAATCTGAAATGAAAATGATATGTACGTGTTATAAATAAGCGCAGTTGGTGTATGAGGTTCGGCAGCTATAGCTTGCATCCTAGAATACATTATTAATCCCCGAAAAAGGCATCATTCTGCTTAAACGGACGTCTAACCTCATTTTCACCTTGACGAGCCATTTTGTTTGTCTCATAGTGAACAGGTAGGAGTGCACTGATTCGCAGAAATTAACAGAAATGCGATAGGAGGTAAAAGACCAAAACAACCCGGACGAATAAGAGATTCAACTCCTGCCGTTTCGAACCCACGAAAAAATTCGAACTGACCTTTATATCATCTATTCTTCCAATATATTGCAGCATTGTGTAGATCTGATCCTTGCTAGCCGTGACCGAAATATTGGAGACTTGCAATATTTTGATCCTCGGCTTCTTATCATCGGCCCCCATGGCCAATTCTGGAAAATCAGAAAAATCATGAAATATTGAACGAGAAACAGACAAAAAACACATCAATGCCCGCACAAAAACTGGTCCAAACAGCACAGTTTTTTATACGAAAGTTACAGAAGAATACATATTAAATAAATGAATAACAGCAATATAATAAATAAAAACGCAAAAGTAAAAAGTCGGCGCTTTGCGATTTTTGCCAAAAACTGGTCGATGACGTCACAAGTCACCGTACTTACAAGCGTGGTGGGAGCCTGTTGACACTTTCGAAATTTGGCAATAATCCAGTGCCAAAAATTTGTCTGGCCTAAAATTTGTCTGCTCTTCGTCTGTCTGTCTTTTCTTGCTTTTCAAATGTTTAGATTTCCGTAAATTCAATGTAGTTAGTTACTTTTTTTTGTATTGAATAGAGTAGTTTTCACGAAATTTAGTTCTTCAGTAGTTTCATTGTAATCAATCTATCGTTAAACAATCCGAATTTACTAAAATTCCTGAATATGAAATTGCTTTTTCGTAAATGCAAATTTTGCGTTCTACAGCGTGCTATTTAAAATATTAGGTCATGTAATTCAGATGCTTCATCGGATAACAAACTTCAATCATCTTGATTCTGCTGTTAACCGTGCTGAGCGCTTGCTGTCACATAACTCAAAGTATCCTTTTTCATATAATATTATTACAGGGTTTTCCACTCCCACACTAGCATCTCACATAAGCACAATGGCCGATGATGGAGTCAATCCGAAGGCCTATCCTCTGGCAGACACTCAACTCTCCCAGAAGCTGCTTGATCTCATCCAGCAGGCCATGAACTACAAGCAGTTGAAGAAGGGAGCCAACGAGGCCACCAAGACCCTCAACAGAGGTATTGCTGAGGTGAGCGCATAATTTTTCTTGTCGTTCAACGTTCTGTATTTCTAATAATTTAACCAGTTAGATAGATCATTAAAGCACAGTCCCTCTTGCCCATGATCAGCATCTTTCACGATTTGGGTATTTTTTTATCTTTCGTGAAGAAATGGCATTTTTTCGAATTGTGCGGTAATAGGGTATATCATTGAAATCCTATTTAAAGCATCGTTGCCCACTGTGCTTCGTTTTAATAGCGGGCTCTACTTTCTTCAAGAGCAGTAACCGGTTATTTCACACATGATTATTGTTCTCGGCAGAGGAAACCATGATCGCCTTTTCTATAAAATTTACTGTTAGCATGAACTGAACTGGTTTTTTGATTTTCATACCCTCATCCGATCCTTTCAGGTTATCGTTATGGCTGCTGATGCCGAACCTCTGGAGATCATTCTGCATCTCCCTCTTCTCTGCGAAGACAAGAATGTGCCGTATGTGTTCGTCAAGAGCAAGGCCGCTCTTGGCCGTGCCTGTGGAGTGACTCGTCCGGTCATCGCCGCGTCGATCACCCAAAACGAAGGATCTCAACTCAAGTCCCAGATCCAAAAGGTCAAGGAGGACGTTGAGAAGTTACTCATCTAATTGTTGTACTTGTTTTCTGTTGCAGTTTCGTTATGTTGTTTATTGTTGCATTGAGTTTGACCGTATGGTAACTTGTTCATAAAAATTTGTACAATTCTCTAATGTTTTCTTGTTGCCCAAAATATTCGTGTTCGAAAGTCGGTGTTTCTGGAGGAATGTTGAGGTGGAAGTGAGTTACGGTTTAGTGGAGGAGTTTGCCACTTTCATCATTTCAATGTGGTTCCATCGGAGATAAGCTTAGAAGGTCGGCCGTTCGAGTGTTATTTGAAGTAATTATTTGTTTTGTTGGCGCACTTTTGTGTGGCGGACAATTTTTGTTGTCTTATCTCTTACGAGCTGTAGTTTGTACGTTATTTGTCGGCAGCGAAGGTGAGAATATTTAAATTGGTCCGATAGTGTGGTAAAATTGTGACGATGAAAAAACTACAGTAAGTTGTGAGTTCTAAAAGAAGAGACAGATTACAAAATGTCTACTGCCCCTATGTCAGTGCACCCATCGCGCACAATCAACTTTTATTTTTTTCAATCCTACTTTTATTTTTTTCAAAAAGAAATGTTTGGTTTGCGTTTCGCGCGCGACGTCGGAATGCGGACTCTGTCCGGCGACACGCCAAAACACACGAAAAATAAATTCAGCCTCGATCGATCGGTCACACCGCGCCGGCTTCCGTGCTCCAGCGCCACTCGAAATTTTCGTGGTGGGACCTACGAACAGCTTGCTGCATGTTTTTCTCAAAAACTCCTGCTTTTTGGGTATTTTCACCATTTTTAAAAAAACCGCCGTATTTTATTCTCTTGAAATAGTGAAAATGAGAGAAAAGTGAACAAATTTTTTGAAAAACTCCATGTTTCTCGAAAAGTTATGCATGTGCAAAGCTGGGTCGCACTATTTCAAAAGAATGCACTTAGTGTAACATATGGACCAACTATCAGACTTTCACGATTTGGAGTTTTAGAGAATTACATGCAGCAACCATTTTTTCCAACGCGTACTGCGTTTACAGCGCTTTTGGACGCGAGCCAACACGTGATTGGCGGCATAATCAATCTGGGTGCCTTTTTATTTCTCCTTTTCATTACTTTATTCTTACTCTTTTTTTGTTGTTTCTGTATTCATTTCGTATGTGTAGTGCATCTACTTCTAAAAAGCGTGTTTCAGTGCCGGCGTCATGCCAGTGGAATCGTTTCATACTGCTGAAGGAGGATAGGAGGAACATTTTGTGAGTCAAATTTAGTGAAATATACTCAACGACTTGGGGTACATAGATAAAAACAATATCGATAACAATCAAGCAATAACAATAACTATCATCACATTCGATGAAACTAAAGTCAAAAGTTAAGCCATTCTACTGATGAAATCTTCAGTTTTATGCTACTCCTTCAGATATTCATTTCTCCTTTGCCTTCTTGATGCGTTGCTCATACAGAATTGTTGAGCGTTGATTCACGAATCTCATGATCTGGTGTAGCTTCGATGAACCAATCTTCTGATGAGAATAGTGACTTGAAATCCGATTCCAGTGCGTGTGTCCCGATTCCACGTATTGCTCGGCATAGTGACCCAATGAGCCCCATCTCTCGGCGAATGGAAACGTGTGCGCTGTAAATATTTCTTCAAGTAAGTTAATTTCATTCAACTTTGTTGAAAAGTCCAAAATTGTGGAAGAATAAAATAAGATTGAATAGAGGATGGGTCTAGTTCGTAACGTTCTCCTCTCACGATCGTTAAAGCAAGTCGTTCTTTGGCGATGGGGCGTAGGAACAGAATTCATCTATTTTTCTAGCTCGCTATGCGATTTAGTGATAATCGCTAACCTGCGAGTATGTGAACCTTAACCGTGATTCTCATTCCCGGCAGGTTGTTCCTTATCCGAAAAGGTAACTCGTAGCAGGCACGTTTCAGACGCTCCATATCGTCCGTTGCCAATGCCCTGTTGGCCATCAGAGATTGTATCGAGTACAGGACATTCCCCACCTAAAAAGTGGGTTTCATTTATGAAGCGATTCATTTCTATAGTATACTATTTACCCTTCACACCGAAATTTTCACAGTTAGTTTGGGTTGCCCCAATCGAAATCTTTACTTGACTTGATAACTTCTTATGTATCAGACCAGTCCTTTATAAAGTTCGACAAAATGACTGTAATTATAGTTCAATTTTGCTCCAGAGAAGTTCAGTTTCATGCAAAACGTTTAAATTTTTGTGCTTGACTGACGCGATCGCGATACATAGTTACTTAGTTACCTTCGAGTAGCGTTCTGCCAATTTCCGTACAACATCCTCTTGGTGCTTTCATCACTGTAGTTATATATGACGATGTAAAGTGTGCAAAAGTTCTGACCATGATCATGGCTCTCTATTTCAGGCGCATTGACATCTGGTTGTTGGGAACTGGGCATGTCATTGCCGACAGCCGGTGGTTCGTTTCCACTAGGATACGCTTGTACAAATGGCTGATCACTTGGGATGCGATGGTTTGAAGAAGAAGGATTGAAGAAGTCTTCGATGGTTGGATTCGTTTCATCTTTCTTTTTGTCCCTTCTTTTCCTGAAAGTTCTATCTTCATTTTTTTATATGCCAGAGCGTTGTTAACGCTTCAGGAATTGAACATGACTTCCACAAATAGTTCCATTGTTTTTGCTATGGTTAATGTTGTTTTATACAATCAGCAATTAATTATTGGAAACTTGATAATCATGACCAAGCATATAAATGTTGTTGGATCGTAGGTGTGAGATTACTGTTCTACCCAATTTCAACAATGCATCAACGTATTAAGGAGTTTTCATTCTCATGTAGGCATACACCAATCCATCAACGTATATTTGCTAACCCTACTCACAGAAAGTTACTTTATATCTTTTAGTTAGGATTGTGCCAACCGAGGTCTTTTTAGAACTCGTTAACCTTAACCCTGTGATATTTGCGGTTTCTCAATAACCAGTTGCTCCCACAGTCTCCCACAGTATAGACATATCTACCGAACGTATATTCAATCTTAATTTTTCACTTACGTTTGACCAAATGACAAATTCTTACCCGTTTTGTTCCGAATTCTAATTATAAGTGTATCCCTGATGATTTAGCATACCCACTTTTTTCTCTGACTCCCACTAGGTATTTTTCTGAAGTATTTATCTCCCTTGTATCTCAAACTCGCTTTCGTCATTGTTCTAGTCCGCTTTCCTCTCATGTTGGCAGGTAGCTGCCTTTATGCTGTAAAATAATTCTCTTGTTTTGTAATGCTTATACTGCAGTGTATATTAGTAATTTTTAAACGTGAACACATTATGAACATAATACATTTGTAATTGTTTATTAACCAATGTACATATATTCAGACATCTAGTAAAACATAAGCATCGTCTTGATCTGGTCCTTGCATCTATACAGAAATTATCCTTGGGCCACGACAACAATCTGCAAATAACGCAGTTGGAAAATGCCTATGTAATAGCATGAATGTATGATTAGATGTTAGTAAGCTAGATTACATGAAGCTTCCACAAAACTATTAATATCTAGAAAGTTGCAAAATTATTGGCAATTTACTTCTATATTTCGGAATTATAGATCTATTTCAATGCTTCCTCTAGGGAGCTTACCAAGACTTGTTCTCACTCAAACCTTCTAAGTTCAAAGGCCCTGCTAAGGTTTTGCGTGTGATTAGATGCACGATAACTTACACTTTCGCTGAGGCACAATGCCCACGGCATGCCCAGGTCCGGGTGAAGAATTCTGAAACCATCATACATTAGGCACTATTGTAGTCTTATTCATTCACACCATATTGTAACAATATGAAGTGAATGAATAAATCTTGAAATCTTGTAGGATGAGAATTGGCGATTCAAAACATTGAAGAAAATTGGAGTTCAAAAACAATGCTAGGCGAACATACATCTCTAGCTTAGTAGAATCAGAACATCTAAACTTTTATAGAAATAGGAGACACACCTGATTGAGTGGCTGCTGACTTATGAAGGAGGGAATGCCGGAGAGCTCTGCGATCCAATTCGCTGTAAATTTTGATCACGTCAATTGAATCTAGTTTTCTATGTGATTGCGATTATACACTCATATGTTATCCAATAGAAAGGAATATTATGTTTCGTTCTAATTCCGATTATTTCTATAAACATTCTCAAATGGGAACGATTCTAATAGATACATTTATATAAATGAAACACCAATCATAAAGATTTCAAATGCAGTCTTCACTCGAGACTTGACGAGACTAGAAATGTGATTAAAAGACAAAACTACTCACCATTTTCCGCTGCCCAAGTGTCGTGATCGATCTCCAGCGTATCATCCAGTGACGCTTTGTTGTCGTTCGCATTGGAACTCGCTCCCGCTGTGGGAGTTCACAAATCATCCTCACCGCGTGAAGACCTGCAAGAAGATCACAAAACGTCCAACATATTATCCACAACACCTAATTCCATTTCACAAAATGACTCAAACGCAAAGAAAAAAACAGAAATCACACTGATATCTGATTCAACCCCGACTTTCAGAAAGAGAATTTGGATTTTTTGATTATCATTTCTACATAAAAATCTATGAAAACGCGTTGACTATGAATAGTTGAGTAAAACTTACCTATTAGGATTATCGAAGTATTGTTGTTGACTCGTAGCTATCATTCTTCCCCCTGATTCTCCACTAGCTGAACTGGACATTCCGGATGAACGGGTAGAACACGACATGTCCGACGATGAAGAATCATCTCGAAACATGACTGAAATGAAGTAAATTTTAACAGAAAAATAGATAAAAAACAATGACCGTACAAAGTAATTACAATATTGAAACCATTATTAATTTTCAATCCAAAATCCTAGGTGCGAGAGAGCACGGTTTGCTTGAGAGACGCAGACAACTTGAGAAATTTTCACACAGTCCTTTAAACGGTCAAGTGGCGCTCCTGGCGCGGTGTGCGGTCGTTTCGTTAGAAGAGCTTTATTCTTTTGTTCTGTTTATTTTTGTGTGTTTACGATGGTTTCACATCCCATAATGCGTAGTGTTCAGGTGTGGGGGGAGGTGCTGGGTTTCGTTTGCATCCCACCTATTCCATCTCGCTTAAATTATAAATAAGGGTAATCTGAACGTCTTATAATTTAATTAGAAATAGTATTAACATTGTTTGTACTTGTTTTTCAATGGTCCTCAACATTCAGGTCTCATCGAGTTTGTACTCATCAGGCAAACTTATCACACGGTACACAACTTGTTTTCCCTTTCTGAAACACACCGCCCGATGATTACAAATAGCTGCATGTACTAATTTATTTCAAATTATGTATCATTTTCCTGGGCTAGATCCTAATGATAATTGCATGCTATAAGTCATTCCATTCACTTCATAAAGAGGAAAATGCCTATTTGAGTTTTCTCTGCCCGCTCGAACAATTTCACATATGAAGGTGAACAATATTAAATTTAATAATGAAGTAACAATGAAAAATAGAACTGGCCTTTTTCGCGCCGTTGCTTTAGGCTGCTGAGTGACCAACCATATAGTTCGGGGTCATGACCTCAATGCTTTTGTAATTTAGCAGGAACTCATGTTTTTTTAATCTTTTGTCCTTACTTCCACCCGTTATCCCTTTCTTGGTCTTGATATCTTCCTTCATTGATAATTGGTTCTCCAATACAAGTTTCAGTTTCAGCTGCAACATCTCGCTAATACTCGTGACGGCGAAAGAAGCAGCCGGTGACTGGTTGGCCCTAGCTGGCTTCGCCGTTGAAATGGAGTGACACTCGCACCACCCACCACGTCGATGTTCCTCTTCAAGTCTCAGGTATATTCAAATAACTTATAAAACAAATACATATATTTTCAAGATTCTGTTAGATATGTCATTGAAGCACCCGTTTACCTTAAAACCTTCAAACTACCCATAGTAACCCTCGCGAGAAACGCCAATTTTGTACTCCATCTGGTATCCCGGTATGACTGGTCACACAAATGGAAACTCTACTTTGGGGAAAAAAACTGCCGTGGACAACAAAGTCGCCCCTATGTTGACGCATCAGTGAGAACCAAGTATTATTGGAAAAGGAGCCCGTTTTCTCGCATTATCCATGACTAATTTCATGGTTTTTAAGAAATAGCAGTAGATGAATATAGCTAGATTGATAAATAAATGGGAAAGGAGTTGAAATTTCACTAGGGAACGTCAACTTTCATTGTGGTTTCCTTCGCTCATTCCCAAACATTAGATACTATGGGGTAGGCCCTTTTCTTTTTGCACTATGGTTCAGTTAATCAGATGATAATTCTGCTGAATATCAGTGAAAATCGAAGTTTCTCATGAAAACTAGGGTATCAAGTTATATTTTGAAAAATACTCTCATCTTGCAACCTTACTTCTATTTGGTTGATTACTTGCTACTTGCTAGAACCCTAGAACGTCAATGCATTGCGTGATAGAGATGTGACAGTGGGGTTATTCATTTTTAGGTATAATACATACTCTCTATCACGCATAACAAATATAGTCATACTTCGTCATCGTTATATTTAAATAACCGAAATAAGTTAACGAATAGGCTTTTTTTCTTCCAAACCCAGAAGTTTCGCAAATTTTGAAGCTAGTTCACAACGTTGCAATTGCAAAAGTAGCCTTTACATCCATGTTTATTGTCCTGGTCTGTTTCCGCTCGTATCATACATCTAACTACTAACTAATCCTAATGAGTTCTTCTATAGTCCTGTTGCGCTACAACGGTCACGCTGTTAAGTATTGTATGGTCGTGTTGCGTGGGTAGGCTAGATGTTGCTGCAATGCGTAGCTGGCAACTTAGCCACTACAATTTGAATTTTGCGGTGCAAACGTATGGGATTGCGTTGATGATTAGGAAAATTTAGTAGAACAGATCTATCTTCTCGAAATTCTGCACGAAAAGCTAGTTTCTTCTCTTCACAACCACTAGCTATAATCGAATAGTGAAACTAACTTGGATATGGAGCCATGAAAAAAACCAAAAACGGGCTCCGATTCTGGTACACATGAGAAATTAAATACCAAAACAGGAAATGTTGGCTCTATCGCAAAACGGGCTCATTTCATGTGGCACGTTGTATTTGGTAGATCGAAGCTGAATTTCCTCACTAGTTTAGAAAGTTCTAGAATTATGTATTATCTGTAGTCTACTAATCTCATCGTTCAGGCTCCGCCAATATCCAAATGTCTTCGCCTTTTATTGGACTGAGCGCACCGCCTCAATGGAAATTAAAAGGTGGGAATTGTATAATTAAAAGTTATGAAGTGGAAAAGTGAACGTTATTATCATTAAAAGTAAATGCACTCCCCTTTCACCCCTATTCTATGCTAGTTTGGTGCTTCTTATTTCCGGGTTCGCACTTATACGTTCAATCTTCATTATAAGAACATTGTTATTGCGCAAAATCAAAAACATAAATATCCTGAGCACACACTACGATCATCTTCTTTCCCCAACCATGTTCGTAGTTATGTTCATAGAGTCAGTTCATGAAATGAACTGTTTTTTTTAGCTATTTTGTAACCAACTGTGAGAAATGTCAAGCAAGTTAAGGAAGATGAGATAAATGGTGACAGAGTTAATCTCGGTGGATGGGAGGGGTTAAATGACATTATTCGGGAACATTGACTTTTTACCCCCCACCTTTCTGAATTTGTATTGCGTTTGGGGAATTGTAGTTTGACCCCCCCCACCGGGGGGTGATAATTCAATTTATCACTTGCAATACAAAAGTTTGAGGGTGGGGGGTAAAAAGTAAACATTTCCGGTATTGAAGTTCAGCCCCCCACTCGTTGAAGTTTGACCCCCCACCATTGAAGTTCTACCCCCCGCCGACCCAGGTGGGGGGTAAATAGTAATTGTCGAAGTTGATTTTTGACCCCCCCCCTCTCCTAGATTTTCAGGTTTTATCTTGGGTGGGGGGTTGAAGTGCTACGGGGGGGACTCAACTAAAGTGGGGGGCGATACTTCAATTTTCCCCATTATTCGTGTATACGTTTCATTCTACGTCTTTTTGCAGGGTTCCTGACTCAACTATAAATACGACACTGTACGCTGACAGAACTCCGCTACCGCAAACAAAGCTTACCGCAGCTGTTTTACGATATATTCAGTTATTTTTATGTGAATATATAAAATAATAAATGCAATATTTTGGCTCACATTATATTATCTCAACATTGTTATTTTGTTTGTGAAGGGAGAACATGAAGCTCCAAGAGAATGTTTCCAGTATTTTTGGCTAACTACCAATCATGTACATGGAGGCCGAATATGATCTTAAGAACGTTGACTTGTGGAGCTCGTTTCCCTTTATAACATTAATTAATCAAAATCGCGGATTTTTCGATCTTCTGCTGTCTTTATTGATGCCTCCTACATTTATGGAAATGAAATCGAACACTAACTATATTAGACAATTTCCCTGTGTTGATTTCTGTGAGTGTTCGCTAAACAGGTGTAATTTGAATCATCTGCGAAACAGACATGACCGGTATTCACTTTGAAACAATGGTTAGAAGATATACACCGATCTCAGAAACATACTAGATCGATTAACACAGCAGAAATCATGACTTCGATAGCTTGAACGCCGAAGCAGATTGAATTTTCGATTAAAACTGTTCCGTACGCAATGTGACGTGTCGTTGAAAGCGCAAACAAAACATTTCTTTTTTGAAAAAAATAAAAGTTGGATTGAAAAAAATAAAAGTTGATTGTGCGCGATGGGTGCACTGACACCCCTATATCTGTTGTAGATTATTCAACCTACAACAACTAACTTTCTATTGAAGAGAATGACATCTCGATGGGATGATGAAACCTTCCGGGTCTTCTACGACAAACAGTTTGGACGTTAGTTTTCAAATTCAGTCCACCTGAGAAACCCTTTGTTTTTCCGTTTTCAAAGATAGTTACCAGCCGGCTAGTCCGATAGAGAGGAAATACAGTAACCACACAGTTACACGAAAACTTCAGGAGATCCAGTGTGATCTTCAACCCTGTTCAACTCAACCAAGGTCCTGTGGATTTTTTTCTAACAATCTTTAATGTTCTGTGGCCGGGCTAAAACGACAATGAACCGGCGGCTGTGCTGTGTTTGTAGTTTGATCCCCTACATTCCGGTTCTCATGTCTGCTGTTTATGCTGATCAAACTACAGTTCACATATGCAGGTATCTGGCCAATTACACATGCAACCGAAATGCAACCCGTTTGCATGTGTAGAAAACTATTGGTTGCTTTCAAATGCAACCGGGTTGCTTTTCAAATGCAACCAAAACCGCTTAACATAACCGAAAAGACAAATTTGGTTGCATTCGAAAACAACGAAAATAGCTTTGTATACCTGCAACCGGGTTGCATTTCGGTTGCATGCAACCTGTTTGCATGTGTAAACCGCCCAAGTATCTGTTGTAGTTTCAACCAAAAAACAGCGGAATCAAACTACAAACACAGGGTGACGGGGAAACATACATCGTATATGCTTGCTTCGAAGAGAGCGAACTCTATATCGCACCCATTTTACGGGTTTATCGCAAGATTCCTAATTTCAGCTAAGTGTAGGACTCCCGCCAAGGAACGATTCTTCTCGCTGCGATCGCGTATTCCATTGCCTATGCAGGAGATGAAAGAGGGCGAGAAACTACCCGAAGGAGACAAAATGGGCCCAGAGTTTGCTATGGGCGGAGCCAAATTGTTAGTTTTCTCTTCTATTCTTACCTTGGGTATCCGATATGCAACTTACCCGCATATTGTCCTTGGACACGATCTCAAAATTTCCATTTCAAAAACACAAACTAATTGGTGTTTTTAGCTTTGTAGACCAGCCAATCGCCATCGAAAGAGTGTGCAGTTCAGCAATACAGCAGATTGTCTAAGACTGTCTGCGTCTCATCGACCTCAGTGCTCTATCACGTTTGTAGTTGGCCAAACGTAGGGTCTTTGCGTAATTCTGTCTGAGAGCTGGGCTGCAGCCGGCTGCTCCATGGGTTTTGTCTGTGTTTCTAGTATGTGTTAACTATTCCAGGCAGTTTTATCGATACGGGGAACGTATCTCCCTTTCTCACGCATCCGCTTTCGACCCAACGTCTCAGGTGACATTATTTTTAATGATAATGGAAAGATGACTATTTCTGACGTTTTCTGATCGAATATTTATCAAAAAAATGTAAATTCTGAGGTACCAGGAATAAGTCATTCAAAATAAAAAGTCATTAAAGTAAAAGTCATTTGAAAGTAAAAGTCATTAATTCACTTTTAGTCAGGATTTGAAAATACGAAAATTTTCGAAAACTTTATTTCGGATTCTCAACTGTTTCTGTACTTAATGACTTTTACTTTCAAATGACTTTTACTTTAATGACTTTTAATTTTGAATGACTTATTCTGGTTGCCCAATTGGCACTGACTGATTTGAGAAGAGGTGAATCGTACCGCTAATTTTCTTTCTCATTTCTAACTCTTTTTGCTCTCCATATTGCAACTATAGTTAATGAGTACATTTTGAATTTTGAATCTGAGTCTCTTTCATTTCGCAACACAGGCACATTCACTTTTGACACTGTTATCTGTTAGATGTAAGTTTATATTCAATTTTTCCACAGACTTCGGTACCCAATGAAGGTATAGGTCTGGATCTGCTGTTGATTGTGTACTACGAGGGCAGCGGGGGTCCTCACCAGTTTCCCGTCGAACAGTGCGCGTTGCCCGAACTCAGTGACGAGCTGCTCAGCAGGGTAATTCTCTCTTTTCTGGTTCTTCCATTCACTCTAACTGTCTGTCTGTCTGTCTGTCTGTCTGTCTGTCTGTCTGTCTGTCTGTCTGTCTGTCTGTCTGTCTGTCTGTCTGTCTGTCTGTCTGTTCATCTCTCTCTGTATGTCTCTCTCTCTCTCTCTCTCTCTCCTTCTCGCAAAGTTGACGTGATAATGAAAAATACTATATATGGCCGTATTTGTCTCAACCCCTCTCCGTTGCATCACACAAACAATGTGAACCCGAGTCGGGTTTGTATAATAAAAACATTTTTTGAAGGTAGAATAGTAAATAACTATTTATTTCCAGCCGAACCCGGTGCGAGTCGCTCGCCGTCTCTCTCTCTACCTCTCTCTATCTCTCTCTCTCTCTCTCTCTCTTTCTCTCTAATGGTAGATACTCTATTTCCAGCCGAACCCGGTGCGAGTCCGTGTCGCCCCTCGCTCTCTCCCCATCCAAACGATGGTCGGCGATCTGACTACCATGCGACATTTGTCGAACGGCAGGGTTGATCTACTGCTATCAGTATTGCTTTTAGAGTAAGTTGTTTAGTCAACTTTACTTTTTTAAACTTTAGTTTCCGCTTCAGCTGGTGGCAGGGATGACCACAAAGTTGACCGGCCTTGCAGCCAGTATTCCCTTTAAAACTTATAAATTTGCCGAAAACGTGTACATATGTCGGGAAATTAGAAAAAAGCAAAGATCACCCCAATTTCGACATTTCGCCGGACCTTTACGACGCCCCTCTTCTAAAAAAGTTGCACCCCGTGCAATCAGCCTAGTGGCCTTATATAAGTTGTAGTTTGATCAGTGCGGTTTGAGTTTGACGAGGGCATACACCAGCAAGGTTGTCCGATTACTCATAAAAATTCGAAAAACTGACTACTTTGCAGCCGAAAATATGAAAATCGGTCTATTTTTGATGAAAAATCCTCAATTTTCACTTGTTTACTTGAGAAAACGGACTAATTTTTGTCGCCTAGTCAGATCTTACTGGTGTATGGTCAAGGGTAGTCCTTTTCCCTTCAGTATGGCTTCTAGAGTAAGTTGTTCAGTCAACATACTGTAAAGTAGTTCAGATCGCCTTAGAAAATCCGAAAACGGTTTTCAGCTCGCCTATTTTGGATGCAAAATCATGATTATTCTTCGTTTCACGGGTTCATTTTTGTGGAACAGTGCTATTCCACATAAAACACACTTTATCTATAGGTCCACATAAAACACACTTTACTGTTATGTGAGGAAATTGCTGCGATAACTTTCAATTTAACATCTAATTGTCGTTCTAGCGGGTGCTCAAATCGGTGTCGTAGTTTGATCTCGCTACACGCCATAGTTTTCAAATTTTGTTAGGGAATTGTATGTTCTAATTATCACGTTTCCAGCATCTTCAAAATAGTGGATTTCACGTTGCCGCCAGTCTTGTGTGCACCAGGGGATGTGACAGTCAGTTATCGATTGGAAAATGAAGGTTTCCACAATCTCTACATCAGCAGACAGGTTAGAATATGAGCAAATTAGTCATTCACTGGGTATTTCAAACTCATAATTTCACGATTAGCAGGGTTTCTGGTGTTTGGAAACGTTGTCAACCACATATAACCGCGTGTTTCTTAGGCGAATTCTTTATTTGACCCGGTCTTTCGTTAACCCTAGCAGGTAACCATTAACCGGGTAACCTGGTTAACCCTTTTGTTAACCACTTGTTACCCCAGAATTTCACCGAAAAGACATTCTAAAAAAGGGTTACAAATGGGTTAACAAAAGGGTTAACCAGGTAACCCGGTTAAGGTTACCTGATAGGGTTAACGGAAAACCGGGTTTCTTGTGGAATTGGCCTGTTTCTTACCGTTTTAAACCTCTCGTAACCGAGTGTTTCTTCCAAAAGCGTTGTAAAAGTGAAACCAGTTTCAGTCAGCCGATATGTCTAGTGTTTTCATATTTGGGGTTTTTTGTCCGGTGAACTGTTTTCCGTAGACAAAAACCGCAATTCCTCAAATGTTCCAGCTGCTCATCGCTCAAAGCCCCGTTCTGGCTGAATTTTTCAAGAAAAACCCCGACGAAACCGTCATTTGTTTCGAGGTGGGTCCCTTCATACATTTCACAACTTCTATCGCTCCACTTCGGTAGTAATTGGAAGTTCGAAGCGGACCAGGTTCATACATTGTCGCTTGACATGAAGTTGGTTTCCCTCTGAAGGGATCACAGGTGTAATTCACAGGGCCAATTCTACAATTAACCGGGTTTTTAGGTAACCTAACCCTTTTTTGGTAACCTCTTTTTCAGGTTAGCCGAAAATATGAAAATCGGTCTACCTTTGATGAAAAATCCTGAATTTTCACTTGTTTACATCTGAAAACGGACTAATTTTTGTCGCTTAGTCAAACCTTACTGTGGCCGTATTCACCAATGTCCCGGGAAAGTAAAAAAGCTTCCCGCGCCTCTGGACCCTCCTCACCAGCACACTATTTTCGTGCTCTACCTTCCCGCGGGAAGGTATTTTAGCTTCCCGAGGATTGGTGAATACGGCCACTGGTGTATGCAAACTATATTCCAGAATGACCGAGATACGCTGGCCGGTTATTACGTGATTGGGCTATTCATCGACGACGAAGAACGGGTACCCGGTCAGTTATATTCAATTCATTTAGGCCAATTCTATATGTAACCGGGTTTTTTTGATAATCTAACCGGTTTTGGGTAACCGTTTTTTTTCAGGTTACATCACTGGTAACCGGTAGGTAACCTGAAACTCAAATCTGTTTTGGGGACACCGCATCATCGAGTTTCATAGAGAATTCCCAGCCATTTTTGTAGCGAGTCCGACGAGAGAGTGTGCAGCTCGAAGAGACGCAAGAGGCGAGATGTCTGCGGCCTCATTGACCTGCATGCTCTCTCGCTTTTGTAGCTGGCCAATCGCAGAAAATTGGCGCTTATCGTGCTGAGTTGTAAGGGGCGTGGTTTGGCGAGGAGCCAGCCAGTCTGCGTATCATTGATCTACACACTCTAGCGAAAAAAATGTGACCGATTGGCGGGAAATACAGTAGAGGTGCTTCTGGTGATGTTTACAACTTTATTATTATTATTGTCACTATTGAACTGTTTCAGTGAACCTGATTCCGGCCGTCACGAAAATCTGCCGCCAACTGGGTTTCACCAAGGGAGTGCGCGCCTGTGAGAAAAATCTCAAACGAGCACTGTTTATCAGGAAGGAAGCAGATAGGGATAGGTACGTAGTGGGGCCAAATTCATAAATGTCGGTCTCTCACCGGAATCGAACCTGCGAGCAAAAGATTCGTAGCAGGCCCTAACCACTGCGCGATTATAGAACATAACGGGCCTGTTTTGGAATTGGAATCGAAGACATGTGTGCGTACACAGCGGAAAGTGAGATATACAGTACCCTCCCGCCTCTCCGTGGGCGACGACTAAAGTTTTTTTGTGAGGGCACATACAGTAGATAGGGGGAATTCCCTGGCTGTTTGCGACGTACAAGATTTCGAGAGTAGTGTTCCCGAAAAGGAACGAGATCAAACTACAAACACAGCGGGACAGGGCTAACCATACCCAATGGGTTGTTAAAGTCGAACTCGAAACTCGACTCGACTCGAAAAAACTTGAAAATTTTCGAGTTGAACTCGAAACTCGAAAACTCGAAATTTCCCAAAACTCGAAAACTCGAAATTTTTCAAAACTAGAAAACTCGAAAACTCGAAAACTCGAAATTTCTCAAAACTCGAAAACTCGAAATTTTGAACTCGATTAACAACCCTACTACCCATACACCAGTGAGGTCCGACTAAGAGACTAGAAGTACTCCGTTTTCAGATGAACATGGGAAAATTCAGGATTTTTCATAAAAAAGTACACCGGTTTTCATGTTTTCGACAAAGAAGTAGTCCGTTTTGCGAGTTTTTCTGACTATTCGGACAACCTTGCTGGTGTATGAACATACCGTATCACCTTGCTTGGAAAGTGCGAACCCTATATGGTAGGTTGGTGAGTCTCACCACAAGCCCTGTAACTCACAGCTAAAAGCAGAACTGCAGAACAGACAAAGATAAAGTGCAAAAAGGATATCGAGACTCTAGGCGAATGCCAAAAACACCACTTATGACAGTGTCTGCAGTAGCAGACTAGTATTGTAGTAATTTAGTATAAGAATTATGTGTATTTTTATAAATGTGATTAAAGTAGGACGATTATGTGGTCCAATCTCAACGCTTCAGTCCTTTAAACGGCAATACATTTTCCAATTGCAGTTTAAAGGACCATTGACACGAGATTCGTCCACATAGTCGTCCTACTTTAATCATCTTTTTCTCAAAAGTGTGTTTTCAGTCGTCACCGTGGAAGTCATCTTCTACCGCTCGGTGGAGCGGATTTCAAACAGTGGACTGTAGACAATTGTATTGAGGGAGCTTTCGTGAGTTATTTGTAATCAGAAAAATAATGACACACTCATATTGTTTACAATTACACGTGATCATAGCGCTGCACAACCCTGTACAGAAATGAAACTATATCGAGTGTTCTCAAAACTGCTGTAGATCGAAAAAGTTAGGTTCGGCTGTATACTGTAGGCGTCCATGAGCGTTTGAAATGTAGCGCTCACATTTCCCAACTGGACTCGTTGGCAGCGTGCCAAAAACTGTTATTTAGAGAAAACATATATTTTACAGAAAGTTTCCTTGAATACGAACAACAACTAAGGGAAAGAACCCTTCACATACATTTCTATTGTTTTGAAGTATTTCAACATGTTCAGAAACTGCCTTGAAATTTGATTGGCAAGCTGCCCAAGTCCAGTTGGGATATGCTCAGACAATTCCCAGCCAATTGGCCAGCCACTTTTTTATTGGCTGACCGAGAGAGTGTGCAGGTCAGAGAGACACCGACGTCTGCGATCTCATTGACCTGCACACTCTCTCGCTTCTGTAACTGGCCATTCGAAGAAAATTGTCGCCAATCGTTCTGAGTGGGCGAACTATATTCGATACAATTTTCATTAGCGTGTGCCCCACCATGCACGTCACTCATGCGTTCTGAGTAACGTGTGTTTGCTTCTTAACTACTACTCTACATGGACAGTCCTTTTACGTTTTAGCCGTTCAGGTCAATTAACTTAGTGATAGTCCTAGCCATTTCTACGTTGAGTCCTACCGTATCCAGTAAACTGTCGCCGTTCAGGTCCAAAAACGCTGAAAAACGCAGTCTCGAGCCGAAATAATCACGCGTAGTACCTCACCACTCACGTGTTCTCAGTCAAGTGTATTTGCGTGAACCCTTCACTTCAAGTCCAGCAACTTTGGTTAGTGGAAAGGACCGAGGACGTGGTATTAATGTATTTATATAAAAAATACATAGTCCTTGCCATTAATATGTAATCTTACCTATATAGTATCCAGTGAACCATCACTTCAGGTCCAACAATTTTCGTTAGTGAAAAGGACCGAGGACGTGGTTCCAATGTACGAGTACATGAGAGAAGTCGGTTGGTCGGAGCACATGATGGGGCTGTTCTACGATCAGGCAATAGAGGTCATGACTAGTGGGCCGCTCAGGAAGAGGGGAAGATTCTAGTCATTTTCATTCCTGTGTGTACTCCTACGGTATCCTGTTAAGGTTCGTTTTTAGGGAATAGATTGAGGAGAAGTTGAGAACGATATATAGTCCCGGTCATTACTATATGTACTTTACTCCTACAGTATCCAGTCAAGATTCGTGATATGAAGAAGAGAATTGCATAGTATAGGTCATTCCTATGTGTATTCCTACAGTATTCTGTTGAGATTAGTAAATAGTGAATTACGAATGTCGATAGTTGAGAGGGCATTGTCCCGATCATTTCTGATTCTGTATGTACTTTGCACTCCTACAGTATCCAGTTGAACATGCTTATCTTCGTTTCTAGGGTATATAATTGAGCTAAAATTATGAGGGTCAAGTTTAGCTAGATTTTTTCTTTTACACAAGTAGAGATTCACTTTTCCTTGTGTGGTTTAAAAAAGGACGATTTTATGGACCAATCTCGTGTCAACGTTTATTTAGACTGCAATTGAAAAATGTATTGCAGTTTAAAGGACTGAACCGTTGCGATTGGACCACATAATCGTCCTTCTTTAAGCTTTGTTAAGCTCATCCGGTAGTGTAGCTCTTTACGAATCAGAAATAGTGTTTCAATTTGTTTTGGTTGGCCTGATATAGGGGTATTTGATGGTTGATTGTGTTTATTGTTGCCAGTTGTCCTGTCTCTGAGATTTGTCTGTGCATGGTCTCCACTTGTATTACCGGTGTTCACGTAGCTCACGTTGTTTCCACGTGAAAAGTGAAGAATTACTAGTTGCCGTGAACTTATTGTTGCATATTCCGTGTTTTGAAATGTTTCCATACGTTTTCAGGTATTTGTTACGCCTTTGTGATTAATGTTTTGGGAAACCTGCAATAAAAGTGTTTTCGATGTTGCTGTATGTATTGCGAAGTTATTTCATAGTCCGTGACTACATTTCTATCTTTTTTTAGTTGGTTTCCGGTTTGGAAAAGTTGAAATCTTTTGGCTCTCGAAAATATCCATGGAGAGTTTGGAAGCTATTGGGTTAGCTTTAAAGAGCGACGATTATGTGCTCCAATCGCAACGGTTCAGTCCTTTAAACTGCACTAAATGTTCCGATTGCTGTTTAAAGGACCGTTGACACGGGATTGGTCCACATAATCGTCCTTCTTCAATTCATAACGAGCTTGTATGGTGTATGTGGTTCTACCTCGAAGTGTTTGTAGTTTGATCGCATTGCTATTCGGTAGTTCCGGTGGACTTCTTCCCGAACCGACTCTTCCCCAACCAAAATCGAACCACTTCTTACCGAACCAGGTGGTTCGTTTCAAAACCGAACCAAGTTTGGGCTGACAAAGGTGGGACCGAACCAATTCATTCGAATAATGCTAAAGTTGGTCGACTTACATTTTTTTATTCGAGTTTGGTTCGGTTCAAGTTCCCAAGTGAGTCGGGCTTTACCGAACCAATTGGTTCGGGAAGAAATTTGCCGGAAGTTCCAAAGTAATGACGTGTATTGAGGTCAAAGTATAGTGAATAACTGGTCCCTCCTTTTATGTCTGCGGAACTAGCAAAGGGGACGAGGGTGTGCCAAGTATATCTGGTAAAACGTGACATATAATAGTTCTGCGGCTCACATTGCTAACTAAAACCGTTTATATGGTACTACTAGTGAAAACCGTTTATATGGTATTGTAGTCCCCTCAGTACTGAAAATAATGATTTCATCCTCAATTATTTTGTCAAGCCTCGTCCCCTTTAACCCTCGTTCCCTTCGCTATGGTCAGTATTACCGGTTGTCACGTAGGTCACGTGGCAGCTAACGTGGAACGTGAACGAGAGCTCGAAAGAATGAATATAATTGCTTCTGTAGTTTTGCCTCGTGTTTTTTGGGCTAATCTAATAACACATGCAACCAAAATGCAACCAGGTCGCATGTGTACGAAACCATTGGTTGCTCTCAAATGCAAACAAAATCACTTAACATAACCTAAAAGACAAATTTGGTTGCATTTGAAAAGCAACTCGGTTGCATTTGAAAAGCAACCCGGTTGCATCTGAAAGCAACCAATACTTTTGTTCACATGCAACCCGGTTGCATGTGTAAACCGTTTTTTTTGAGTCTCACTTTCTAGGGAATAGAATGACATCTAACTCGGGATGGAACGATAGAACCTTCCGCGCCTTCTACGACAAACTGTTCGGACGTGAGTTTCAGAGGGTCCAATCACATTTGATTTGTAGTTTTTGTAGTTTGATCTGCGAATAGTCAGAAACGGTATCCGAGATCAAAGTACAAAACATCTAACGAGAATTAAAGCTCCTAATTGAATTAGGCATATTTTCATTAAAAGTGTTCAGTTCGATGTG